>JAHLJT010001028.1:0-14983 GCA_031308135.1 Acheta domesticus
TAGATTATATGATGTGGACGGAAATGCCAAAGTGAGCTCATGAACGCAGTTATGTCTCTTGTGACACAGAGAATGTGCCGCGTGGCAAAATATTGTTCACTTTACGTTAATTACAAATTATTTCCCTTAAATTATACAAATTATTAATTCCTTTTGTGTGCGTTTGTTTTATTTTTCCCTTTCTAAAATGCCTAATCATTTGTAATATTTGTGATCATTTTAAATTGCATTACTGTTATGTTTTAATCTTGGCATTACGGTTTATCGAATCGGTACAAAATATTGGGTAAGAACAATAAGAAAATAAGGGAAATCGAAAATACCCGGATCTTTGCAAACTGCAGCAGTAAAATTGTTCTTCGGATTCTATAATTTGAATATTGGGTGCGGTAGTTCCTAACGAAATTACAGAGTAGGAATCACCACGGCCGTTCCTTATATATATTCCACACTCCACATAGCAGAAACGCTGGTCGAATTTTCGCTCTTCCAGACCTATTAGGCCTTCATTAATCCGAGGACGTTTCGCCCACTCCGCGAATAGATTGTCCGAACTTCATTTGGTACAGTGCCCCGACTACGCGCCGAAACCGGGGGTTCGCAATTCCACGGTCTTTACTGCCTGGTCGTCACTTCTCTCAGTCTGTGCCTTAGACCTGCAACTCTCAGCTACCCCTTCTGTGTGAAGTCGTCTTTAAACCGTCTCATTTTTGGGCTCAAGCGATGCGCAGCATAGGCCTCTGCAATTAGCTCTGAGTTCAAAACGTTCAGAGATCATTTCGATGTCGTGAGTCAGTCACCGTCTAATTATCAAGACGGTTCGCGGGGGGTTGAAGAGTCGATGACGTACCATGTAATATTTTGTTATTTGAAATTTAAAAATTACGTTCGCTTATGTTAATGCAATAAAAATACAATATAGAAAATGGTATTGTAAGTACTTTACAAAGAATATGTATTGCACGTATCCATTGATGACTTAGTGCCAAATAACCAATTTCTTGCATTTTGCATTTAGATGCTAAAATGGACTCTAGGGACAATTTTTGAAACACTACATTCAGTGGGGTTCAAGGTCTCCTATTGGTGGCAGTGGCACGCCTCGCGGCACCGTGGCCATGCCACGGGCTTCTCTGCGCCACCAGCGTCGGGATAGGTAACTATTTAGTAACACCGCCGTTTTACAATATATGGCGTTGTCCTCTTGCGGCGGGGTTTGAACTGCCGTGGAGAGGTGATTTCGTCGTGCCACTCGTGCCACGAACTCCCACTTTGGCATCGATCTTTACAACTTTGCACTACATCCACACGCATTCCTTGATCGTCTTTTAATGTTAGTTGGAGATTATTCCGGAGTTTATCAAGCTATTTCATTTTCTAGCTTCTAAATTACGATTATAGTCAATTTTGTTATTGTATACTCGAATAAAAACTGCAATATGTTGATAACAAAATTGCCTCAATAATATTGTTTCATTCCTTAAATGGAACAGCGTCAAAGAGAAAATCGTTTCGCAGATATCGCTCACGTAGACGATAAATGGATAACCCGCTTGGCTTTGAGATCGGCCCAAGATAGATCCAGCTCGCGTTCAACCTTCGGTCCGTTTTGGAGGGATTTGAGGAAGGCCGGTGGTCCTCTCCAGTTTCCGCTTTCCAGAGACCCGCCAGCATCTCCGTCTCCGGAGTCGGACTCTGTGGCTCGGCGCCAGACCTCTGTCGACAGAAGCGCCCACTGAAAACACGGATAAGAATCTCTTTCGCGTAAAATTAATTTCGGAGTTTGTCCATTGTCCACAAAGAAATTTATGGCCGCCCCGGAACTTGAGAACAATGTCCGAACGCGAAGTATCCCCAAGCGCCCGTCCCTCAATAGCGATTACGCCGACCTTTGTGCCAGACAAACTTGCTGCGCGCGGGTGAAATGTAGGTGCGCGGGGGGGGGTCGGACGCTCGCCCTCTGGACGCCCGGTAGAAGCCCGTCGCGGTGTCATCATTGATGGCGAAACGGGAACAAAGGGAATTGAAAGTTATCAAAACCAATAAGAATCCCATCATGCCAACTGACACGGCCAAAGAAACTTTATGAACCTGCTTGTTCGTTTCATTTTCTGTTTATTAGAATAACAAGATACGTAGATCAATACTAAAGTACTTTTAGCAAAGTATGCATTTTCCACTACAAGCTTCTTTTAGCAAAGTACTGCAATTTTTTGGAGACTTGAATTATAACTAACTTAATCTAACTTCTGAGGGGTAAGGAAGCTAAAATAGCGCTTTCTTATTTCTCCAACTCGCGCTGAATGTTCAAAAGTTCTTGAATCGGGAAACTGTTTTAAAATTTTTGTCCGAGAATCTGTGATTTTGAGCAAGATTAATTTGGTTTACCTTTTTGATTTGCTTGACACACGGTATAATTTACTGGAGATCTCGGTAATGAGTGGAATTTTGTATGGATTATTTAATTTTTTGTGGCAACTGTAAATTGAAACGAATCAAGGGCCTTTGCAAGTTGTTCTGAGATATTTATTTCGAATGATTTTGATTTTGTTTAAGTTAGTTCGCGAAGCATTCAACCACAGTCGGCCTGGGAAACACCAGTGATTTGCCTATCAGCATGTGGGACAAATGTCATCCATGTAGCATTGTTATTTGGCATTTTCTACCAAATGCACTTTGACTGAAAGCGATCACCTACCCTCCCTCTGTACCTTTGACACATTTTTGGGCACACATCCTGATTACGTCTTTCTTGCGACTCAAGCATTAATATTCACATCTCGTATATAGACGAGCTTTTCACTCCGAACTGCTTATTTTCTCTAACGCGAAGGTTCTCGACTGATAAACTTCAACTAACGTATATAGCAATTGCAATCCCATGGCCAAGTGTGTGGTAATGGCATTTGAGTGAGGGAATCGGATCAATTCTCACGATACTCATAGGTGGATATGAGGGAAATCACTTGTTATATTAATACGACAACCACATCAGAGGTCGTCGTAATATTACTGTGTCCTCTAAAAACGTCCTCTACGTCTTTGAAAACATCGCTGAGAGAGAAAATAATTCATGTACTTTTGTGATCTCGGATTGCATAAATGAGGTCATTAACATTTCAAGTTTCGATTTTATTTATAAGTTCAGTTCTGACATGAAGAAAAGCATAATGTCAAAGCAGCTGCAATTTCAGAGCAGTGTTGTCACCCGTATGCAGCATGTCCCACAAGTCAGCCACTCTGGCACCCCCCGCCATCGAAACGCTTGGAAGCGCGGGAAATTATTATAGCATCACAGAAGAAAATTAAATGTAACGTTAACAACTTTTACGTAATGACACAAACGCTTTTTATTATCGCTCTCATCCAGCTTTGCGGCGAGAGAAAATATTTGCTCGAAAGTTTTTTCGTATGTTGGGTGGGGGACCGAGAGGGTGGGGATGGGGGGAGGGGGCAGGGGGCAGTGCGGCACTTCGCAGTCAGAGGCTCGCGCGTCGCGTCCACCCGCGTTGTCTCCCCCAGGGATTTATGGCCCACTCCGCGTTCTCGCCCTCATCCTCCCCCTTCCCCTTCCCTCCCTCACCCTTCCCCCCTCACCCCCCTAGCCAACTTCCCGAGCCATCACTGGGGCCACGAAGTGAGAGTCGGGAGGTCCGGGGATTCATGGGACTGGAGTCGGTAACCAACACTGAACGTATTACGAATAGAAATTTTGAAAACTGAATTGGAGTTAACCCGAGTACGCAATTTATTATTGAAATTATCTGCATTGAAGTGTATTTAAATTTAAGTAATGTTTTTTGTCTTATTGGGCATTATCCGTGATCAGGCATAGGGTATCTAATTTGACCTTTCATTTTTGTCAAGTGGTTAATATTCCAGAAAGAAAAAAAGGAAAGATGCTGGATTTCACAATTGAGGTCATTAGCAATGTCTTTTACAAATAAATAATTGAGTTCCTTGCTCTATAGGTACATGAAAGGCATCACTTCACATGATAATCTTATTCAGTTATATTACATCGTTAATTTAGGCGTACTCGGCTATCAGAATAGAATTGAAGGAAACGCGTCAAGCGTATTGGTTCTTCGAACTTCGGACAGTTGCTAACAATCTCAGTCTCGTTAAGTCCATCGCCTTGGTTCTGTCAAACCCACGCAAACCGCAGACCCTTGTCTTCGGTCTAACTGTCCTCCCCACGTCTCGGCGCCGTTGCGGAGGCGACTGCTCTTACTCTGCCTCGTGTTTCTCTGCTCCCAGCGCCCGGCTCCGACCTGCCTCTTGAGTCCTCACTCCTCCGCTGTCTTCGCTTTGGATACTTCCCGACCCCCACCGCCTCTCGCCACCTCCGGCCATCGCTGCCCCACCACCCCGTTTTCATCTCTACCCGCCGCCTCCGCACCGTTGTCCCCGCCGCCGTCTCCACTCTCCACCCCTAACCCACGCCCCTGGCTCCATATCCGCGTCCTGCCCGCCGCCACCGCCCTCACACCTTTCTTGTCGACCCCATTTCATCTCCGTCCACCACTCCTGCCTCCATGTCTGCCCGCCGCCTCCTCCCGTTGAAGCCGCCGCCCCAACTCCCGTCGTTACCCTCCCCCACCGCCGCCGCGTAGGCCTCAGTGCTGCAGCCTCGGTGCCACCTCCATTACTCTCCACCTCTCCAGCTCCGGCCCCATCCCAGCTCCCCTTCGCCCTCCTTCCCAGCCCTGCCCTCGCGGGGCTCCTTCTGTCTGTCCGCTTCAACTCTGGCGGCGACGCCTGGCTGATTAGCCCCGCAGCCACTTTGCCGGTGGCTAATGGGGCGTCGAGAGCAAACGCGGCGCCGAGGCCGAGGCCGAGGGCGCGGGCAGGGCGAGGGCCGACGGCGCTGCCTGCGCCTCCCGCCTTGAATATACAAGCAGCGCGAGTCTGCGTCGGGAGCTGCGACGCGGCGCGGCGCGACGGGCTGGGCGCGGCCGGTCACTTGGCACAGGCACTCCCGCGCTCTGGACGCGCTGACGAGGAACGCAAGGAAGGGCAGCACTACGGCAACAAGAAGGTTCAGATAGCATTGTTAAGGAGACGGGCGAAAGGTTGGCTGAATGTAGAAACTACTGAATTTAGAATCAGGTGGCGTACAGTTTCACAAAATAATGTTGACGGGGCGCAGAACCTGCGCTTTCGTTTGTAATAGAAGAAACGAAAGAAAAGAAACCAATGGGAAGAAAACGCGAACAGAAAGGAGAGGAGACACGTTATATTGTGATCGGCACTGCATTCGGCCATAGTAGGGAATCCAAGGGGGGGGCGATAGGGACCATGCCCCCCCCCTCCACAAAAGGCCTAGAGTTTTTGGTGTTGGTGACCTTCCTTTATTTGGCAAATTGATTTAAATATTTATTTTAGAATTAAGTAATTATAAAAAAGTAATGCTGTATAGTATACATAGTATACAATGTAATAACAAGTGTTTATTACTTAACAAAAATCTTCGATGTCCCCCTCCAAAATAATCTACTGGATCCGTCCCTGCTCGGTCACTTGGAGAAGTCAACATCAAGGATGAGATAACGGCATCAAGTTTTGAAATATGGTATCCTAGAGACGGTTCAGTGTAACTCCCACGTAGGAATTGGCTATGAGTAGAACAACAATGGTAGGTGTGTTAGAGAAGTAACGTAATATAACTCCTGAGATACAGTAAGATGAGAGTATCTGTTACGTAAGCTAACTCCAGCGCGGTTGCCAGGAGGTGGATGCTTAAGCTGCAGACACAACTCCAGACATCAAAGTCAGTACACAGAGCTTACGGCAGAACGCGCTCGTGAATTTTGTGCTACACTGAACACAAATTTTATATTACGAGCCACTGTCTTACTTTTCTAGATGGCCTGTGAAATCTCAGTGTTACTTTTATTAGGAATTAGAACAATTGATTATATACGAGGTAGAAGAAAATTCAAGAAGTAATTTATCATTAATCTACCATTCGGAAGATACAAACTATTTAGTCATATGATACAGACATAAAAGTCAAATAATTTGTCATTATGTAACGAGAAGTTCATTACTGACGTTTTCTTGAAAACTTTAGATTTTTAGTGGAAATTTTAATAGAAAATTAATTGGAAAAGTTGATATGCATATGCCGAAAAATGTTCACATATATTTGAAGTAATAATATTATTTGATGGAAGACTAATAGTAATTAAGAAGTTTGGTTCTATTTGTAAAATACGGTTGAAACATTTTTTATCACATGTGTTCTGCTTGATATGCATAGAATGCATTGAAGGACGAGGTTTAAAATATCCTTTTGGTGTAGATATTTATGACAATTTAAACACTTTTCACTTTTTTTCAATTGGATGTGTTTGGTTTTGTATGCACCAGAGTTACATTCGAAAGAATAATTTCTTTGGATCTGATTATTCTTGACAACACATTTGATCCGTTTGATGCAAATGATACAGTCTTGGTAAGATTTGCCTTTGCCGACGCCCAACGTTGCTGCTTATTGCTTTGAAGGTGGTCACGCACACGCCTGAAAGAACTCGCATCCAGTATGTCAAAACCATGGTTAATTTACAATGTTTACATTTATTCGAATTACTTGCAATTAAACTGTTTCTCTTTTCAACGAAACGTTCTTGTTAAATATAAACTCCAAGGAACATTTATTCTTTATCTGATTTTTATTTTCATTGCTAAAATATTCTGATTGCCTATGAATTATTTAGATTAAAAAGGTTTGAAATGATAGACAACCCATTCGTTTGATTCCCTCATCGTTGACAACGCATTTGTACTCTGCATAAAATTAGGTCATGATACGTATACGCCATACTGCTAATAAATAACTAATGGTACTCGAACAACACTACTTTGTTGCATTATTTCTAACGTTCGCAGTTTTTGAAAGTTCAGAGAGTTTGCGAATATCGGACCAACGCATTTTTTACAGTTCTCTGCTATACGAGAAAAATCTTGAAGAAAACAAATGGACCCGTTTTTGAGAAAAGTTTTTTTTTCATAAATTCAATAATTCAAGCAGAAGTTACCCTAAAAGTATTTCTTGTTTCAAAAGTATTATAATGAACTCTTTTAAATTTTGCAAACAGATATCATTTAAGACAAAAATATCTTCTATCTTCAATATTGTTCATTTTGTTATATTATTTTTTTTTCAATTGTGGAAATACAGAGAGTGGACATACATTTTCATACATGGGACCAGCACCAGTATTTTTAATTTCTTTTATATACGAGAAGAAAACGAAAGAAAAAAATATAGCCGTTAATGAAATAGCCAGCCTATATTGTTGGCAAATTACGCAAAAACGGTTATTTTTTTTCGAAAAATTGATCATGATCGTATTTCAAGATGTTGTGGGGGAACAGATTTCATAAAGGTAAAAAATCTTTATCTTCGGTATTCAGTGTAAGGTAAACGCTAAAATATTTTAAACTTTTGCAATTTTCGCAAAATCAGAATTTTTTTAGAAAATGAGACCCTTGCCTTTCTTTTAATCGTCATTTACGCTATTCCAGGATAAAGTTTAATATAAAAAAATTAGAGATATTTTTGAAGAAACTTAGAAAATGTTGAGGCTTCATCTAAAGTACGAATACCCCCAAAATCAAAATACCAGTTTCAAAGACGCGGGTTTTTCAGTTCGTTCAGATTGATTGAGGTATATCAGAAAAGTAATGGAGACTAGGGAGAAACTCCTCTGTACGGTTTATGCGCTAACGTTGACCGCAGACATACGTTTGGAGTCAATCGATTTTTCGTATCAAGGACCCACAAACGGATCGTGACTACAAACGTGTTCGAGGAAGTAATTTACTACAAATAGGAACGCGATTTATCCACTTTTTATCAGGGAGTTTAAGAGTTATTCAATCAAAAAATTGCTTATTTCCGCGCACGGTTACAAAGTAAGGGGAGAATGTAAAGTTAAGAACGGCGCTTGTTCTCGACGGATCAATGTGAATCGGAAACCTTTGCGCTTCAATCTTCTCAGGTGTGTATTTGAACCACAATCTGTTGTTTACCAGTTGCAAAAACAAATATCCGATTCGTAGTGAAATTCGTTTTCAGATCCATTACGCATCCCACGCAGTAACTCGTTTGTTTGCAACCAATGCAGACAACGCTTTTGCAACTCGCGAGAAGTGAAACAGGTCGTTGATGGAGAGTTGGCGGGTGCATACCAAGGCGCCGGGCAATGACAGCGGTGAGAATAGCAGAATAGCGGCGACAGGGGCGGCGGCGGCGAGTCAACCGGTGAGGGTAGTGTCGGCGTCGGCGGCGAGGGAGGCTGTGAGCTGACGGAGGGGCAGAACGGGGGGGCGGGGGGGACGCGCGTATCGACCGCGTCGTGCTGTCCCGCGCCGCTCAGCTGACGGCAGCGCAGCGCACCCTTCATTGAGGAAAACTCGGCCGTCGCCGCCGACGCAGCCGCTGCCGCTATGCCGGCTGTCTCGCCGGCTGTTGCCGCCGTTCTTTTAGTCTTGCTTGCTCGTACGCGTAATGGAGAGAGTGTTGTGTTGTATATTTTGAAAGCGTAATTGTTTCGCGTGCACGCTTCTTGGAACAAGTCGATTCTGCAAAAGTTATGTCTTAGTATAATATTTTTCCTCTATCTAAGCGTTTCGTTTTTTTCCACTCACAACTGTATTTTGGTTCCTTTTTCTTAAAACTGATGGTAAATATTAGCTGTTACTAAAAACGCGAAATGTTACCAAACGCTGAAAAAATTGGTAATTGTATATTTGACGGTCAATTATATCGATGTCGGTTATCTGAAGATTTTCAATCCCCGATAAAAAGCGAAATCGTGGCAAAATGCAAAATGGCATAAAAAGTGCGATATGGTCGTGAATCTGCGAAACAAAATTGCTCAATTGCATTTTATGTTTTCCTTTCACTCCCTGACTGGAGATACGACATCGACAACAACACATCGATGTTTGAAAATATATAATTCGAGAGTCGCCGTGTTTATTAACTTATAATTATGATTTATCTGGCAGAACAAAGTTAAAAAACAAGAACATAAAAAAATGATCCTGAAAGCCTGACCGCTCAGGGTCATTTCAGGGGTCCATCTCCATCTTCGCTGTACGGAGGGTCACGGGAAGAAGAGCAAGGCCCTATGCGTAAGATGCCCGCGCTACTTCTTACGCTTCATATTGTTGAAGTACATAGATGGCGAAATATTAAATTATTTTCCCTAATTTCCTGATTTTAATGGGAAAATCTAAAAAGCATCAAAATAATTTTGTCTCAAGTGTCCCTCCCTAATAATAATGATCTCAACAAATGCTAAAAAATGCTAAATCTTAATTTTTATAACGCTTTAAAATTCTGTAGCATTGGTGTCAAAACTACTTTTAGAGCACGCACTGCGTGCTTAAAGTTTAAATTTTAGCATTGATGCTGCAAGCTTAGACGTAGCCCATATGTTCAGACAAAACTGTGAATGCAACAAAGAACACCAAACGTGTTCATTCTGATCAGCTACAACAGATCATAAAATAACTCGGTACCCAATTAAGTGGTTATAAACTAGAATAAAAATAAATTAGTCAGCAATTTGTGTCACAACCCTAGATTCCTTCTTTTTTGTTAACCTTTTATTTTATCTCCTTGGTTCCCATGCGTGTCTTCCATTACGCTTCCTGCAATCGCAGATCTGACGGAGCGTCAGCTTGCTACCGCTCTGCTTCCACAGGCTTTATATCTGCACAATGGCGGAAACCCGCACATTGGAAGCGCACCGGGTTCGATATGAATATGCAGAAGTAAAAATACACCGGGCCGCGCCGCCACCTCCGACCCCCAGCCGACGGCGCGGCGCGGCGCACAAGAGCGGCCAAAGCCTGTCCGTATCTGAAGCTGCACAAAATGCACCAAAAGGCGTATCTGTGCTCGGTTTCACTTCGGGGTTTCCTTCTCCACCCTTCTGCGAGAGGGCGGTTTTAGTCGAAATGGGCGTATGTAAAAAAGGTCTCGTTGTTCGGTTTCCATTAAATGATCAGAATCATACATCGACCCTCTACCTGTTTCCTGTATTCTGCAAAGCAAAACAGGTCGTGAATGTGTTCCTAAATTAAAAAGACAAACAAGAATACAAATGTGAGCTTCAATTATGTATTTAAATTAACCTTCCCGTGCATACATATTTGAATCTTTTTTTGTAGCATTCCAAAATATAACAATTTTCAGAAGAAGAAAGAATAGTTGATCGACGTTATTTTAATGTTTTTAATGAAATTTTACTCGTCTTGTCTTAAAGTAATCGTTTTGTATTGGATCTTCAAATCAATTTCTAAATATTATTTTCTGACCGTTCTCATGTATATTTTCTGAGGTTGATTTGAAGGTTACATATGCTAAAAAATGTTTAATCAAATTTCTTTTTGAATAATATTTCTGTGAACCGCAACTGTAAGGCTCATCCAAAATAAATGTAAAGAGGCGTTAAGAGGCTTTATTGCTCCAAGAGAAGATGTCTGTGATGATGCTCCGAGCATCGCCGCCTCCTTGCCCTTTACGACCTTGAGGAACATGACTTTGCGAGTGCTCCGCCAGGGGCGCTCGGGGCGTTTCTCGGAAGAGCGTCTCAGAGCGAGGACGGCGCCGTCGTGTTAAATGTCCGAAGTACGTCACTTTCTTTTGTGCCATTGTCGCCGGCTTCTTATTCCCTCCCTCTCGCTCCGGCGAGGACGGCCTCTGAGGCGGCGACGCGCTGTCCCCTTTGCGTGCTCTTTTGTTTAATATCGCGGAGCACGCTGTGGAGAGCGACGTCTAATCAAGAATTTCTCAGAAACGGAAACTGCCGTTTCTTGAGTCTGAATCAACACTTTAAAATTCTGACGTCGAGATTGATGAGTACTGATGTCACAGAAGCTGACAAACAACTCATAGGCACATTCATTTTTCACAATCCTAAAATGTATGCGATGTGACATATATGTCCGTGTGTGGCACATGTAGCCTAGGTAAGGTGTTGGGCATTTCCTAGATGTAATTTCAAATAAAATCACTTCCAGTTTTTATTGTTTCTCACACATCTTTCATTATAAATAATGTTCATTTCTTTTGAATTCACTAGCCTAAAAATACCGAATTCATAAAAGACATCCGAGACCATGTCAGTAATGTGCGAATATCTGGACACACTTTTATTCCATGTTCTACTTCGTGATTTTGTATTTCAATTTCATAGAGCAGTTTGGCTAAAATTGAATAATTTTGGTGTGCAATGAATAAAAAAGAAACTAATGCTTTTCTGTTATTCACAAGTGAGTTAAAAGGAACGTTTTGTATTAAAAGTTTAAGTAGTGGAGCTGCAAACTACGTCTCGATCAATGAGACACAAAATTGTGACTCATTTCGTTTTAACGCGTAACTCTCGTCACTATGGGCGATTTGAATGAAATGTCATTTTTTTCTTTTTAGTTTAGAGCAATGCCGTTAGTATAGTCTTTAATGTTATGTTATGACTAAAGGAATGAGACATGTCTTTTTGCGTTTTTTCGACGATTTTCATCAAATCCGCTTCCTACTCATCACCTATTCAGCTTGTTCCCGCAAATTTACGAACGTTTAAATGTCAAAAAGTCATAATACAGAAGTGTACAAGATCTTCATTCTAAAGGAGAATGAGGTAGCATTTTTTTCTATTAAAACTACTGTAAAATAATGAAATATATTAACATTCATAAAACTTTAAAAATGTAAGGAAGGCACTTTACACAGAGAAAAAAGTATGTCAACCCTACATTTAATGAGAATACAAACACAGAACTTGGAAAAGAAAATATTTCTCTTCTCAGATTTTTAAAAAATATCATTAAAATCATTTTATGACAAGGGCTATTTTTTAAATCGATCCCAAATAAACTATCACATCCAGCTGATAAATACAGTTACAAATTATAGTTTTATCTATCCGTGGTAAAAGGAAATGCGTGTTTCCACTTTTCACGTGCGTATTACTTTACTATTAGATTGACAATGTAGGATAGAATTTATGGTCAGCCAATAAAAATGTATGGCAAAAGTATACGAAAAGAAACAATTGCACTTTGTGACGTAAATTAGAAAAGGAATTGACTGATTCCTGAATAGCTGACAACCGATTAAGACACTGTGTTCATTGTACATTATTCAAGAAAATAAAAATATAGCTTACAATGCAATGTGGGGCCGAAATTTTGTAAAGTTTTGTTCGTAAAATGTATCTTACATTTGGTAGTGGTTTCTTAGTAAGATCTGCGAAAATAATTCTTAACCAGTTTTTCTTTGAACTAGTTCACTTCAAAGTTTGTAGGTGTAGCGGTCTGTTTAAATTACTCAGACACAGACACGAAGGATTCGTAACAAAACAAGTTTGATTAAACTAAAGAAATATATACAATGTTTGCCACAAGGTTCATTTACTTTATCCGTGCTTTACGGAAACCCTCCTAAGAACAGCTTATCTTAGCCGCCACCTCGACTTCTTTGGCGAGTCCCCATCCGCCCTTGCTTGACCGCAAGGTGCAGCGAACGCTTGGCCGCGTCGCTAAAGATGAGACTGACATCTCCTCCGGACAAGTCCGGCCGCTCGCCCTGGAGCGCAGTGCGTGAGCACTTAATGAAGATACCACTCGGCCCCGTGCCGCAATGTATCCTGGCTAATATGCCCTTACCTCACCTTAAATAGATTCGGTCACATGACCGACCGATCACAGATGATTTACTCCCACTCTCCAGCTAAAGTGACGTGGGTGCCCCACGTGACCTCCCCCCCCCTCAGATCTAGAGCGCCGTCTGTGACGTATACAACTGACAACTATGACGTGTTTTGCCGCCCCCACTAGCGCCTCCGCACCCTTTCTATTTCCTGGCTCAGCCCAAACCCATCTTAGACACGCCCCTTCCTGCTCAACCTAATGTAGTTTAGAAATTCAAGAACGCTTAAACTTCACAATGGTCATGACGCGAAATCTGACGTGCGAGAATCTAGAATGATTAAAATTTTTAATAAAATTTTAGAAAACGTTCCATTGAAAATTGTACGGTTTCCGAAAAATAGGTAATATTAGGTTTCATGTTTTCATTGAGTTATTTTGGAGACTTATCAAGAACACAAGGTAACGAATCTCAGAGATGTTGGAGGCGTCCGCAGCCTAAAGGCAAACAAACACTCTCTGTGTCAGTTATCTTTCAGCCTTCAAAGCTGCGTCACTCAGGCATGCCAAGGCTGTGTGCGCAGGTAACAACCTGTTTTGCGAGAGTTTGAATTAGCCGTCTTCCTTAAGTTGTCATCAAGAGAAGGGGTTCTGTGACATTAAAAGTCTTAATACCAGTACCTACCTCCCTGTATATAATATGGACAGATTTTCATTGAGCTACAAACAAGTTTATGTAATAAATATTAATCGTATTAATAGAATAAACTATACTTAGATTTTTGGTTTAAAATATCGCAAAAATGTAATACAAAACAACACATTATCAGTACTATCGTTCACTATGATATGAAAGAGCGAAGTACAGTTCGGCTAGTAAATTTCTTGCTGAGGTCATAAAATAATGACAGACTGGAATGCAGCCGTTCTATAGGCATGCGGCCCAGTGATTCGAGAGGAACGAAATTGAATTTTCTTTCCGAGAGGCGCATAAAATCCTGCGTCTCCTCTTATCCCATCCCCCGTCGTCCTCTCTTGCGCCGTCCGGTTCTGCTGTGCACAGGCGCGTTATTGGACATCTGCTTCACTTCCCTGCTTGATTGCGATTAAATATTTGATTTGGAAGAACTTCTGCCGGGGGGGGATTCTTGGAATATGCAAGGAATATCTTCACGATACTCGGCACTGTACGCCGCACCAAATGGATATAAGAAGACACTGTATATTTCAACTAAGAAAGTGAAACAAAGAAACTAGGTATCGATTACGCCGCGACAAATAAGATATGAAGGAAAAAGGGAAGAGCGTTTTATTTTAAAGAGATGTTTTCAAGAGACTCAGACATGTACAAAGTACACAAATCAAATAAAAGCACTATGCTAAAACACTCACGCTTTCTAAAATGTTTTAGACGCAATGTAGAGTAATTACTTCCAAGTCAGTAATACACAAAGCTCTTCAATTTTTAAATTTACATATTTCTCTTCTGAGCGCTGAGCATTATTTTCTCGTCTTTCTACTTACTATCTATATTACGAAGTTTCTAATGCTCGTCGGCACCGAAAGGAAACTAAGCAGCGTCCGGCCTTATGAGATTGGTTTATGTTTTCATTAGACTCCCCAGATATCGGGAAAAATTCGAAAGCAATAAAACAGTTTGGACTTTGAGTTAAAAAATGCTAATATTTGATTGTGTTATTCCGCCAACTTCCATACTACGCATACTGAGTGAATTTTGTTTTCAGTACGTTCCTTTTGTCCTTCATTAGAAAAATTATATAGTTCCTGTCCTTCATGAAAAATCATAAATTTTTTGTGACGTTTTGACGTGGTCTAAAATTGTCTACAATTTGAAGCGTATAATGTCTCTGGTAGTGAGTCAACAATTACATCCAGATTATGATACAAAACTAGCGAAATACAATGTAACTTATACTCGAGCAAAATGAAATCGCGCCTCCTCCCTGAGAAATGAATTGAGTTACTATGCCGGTGTGCATGGTTTGTCTGACGTTGAAAACACCCGAAGGAAGGATGGCGTCATTCCGGCAACTAGGGCGAGGGGAAGATCGCGGGCATCAAACGAAGCATGAGAATACAGTCGCTGGGGGAGCGAGGAGAGCCTGGTCGGTGTGGTGTTCCCTGGGGATTCTCCGTGGTTCCCTGCCGCGCAGGAGGTCATGCGTAAAGCGTTCGCTGGCCGGCAGAGGGCCCCCTGATGGCGCGCGCTGCCACACGAACCCTGCCCATTCCTTCTCCGCCTCCCTCCTCCCTCCGTCCCTCCCTCCCTCCTCCCCTCCTCCCTCCTCCCTCC
>JAHLJT010001029.1:0-27219 GCA_031308135.1 Acheta domesticus
GAAAATACATCAACAAATGTCAATTGATTATAGTTATTAATTTCACAGAAATGTTTTAGTTGTTTTCCAGTGATGTCCGTCAAAGGTCACTTAGTTTTCGAAATGGCGCTTTATTTCAAACCTCAAGTAAAATGTTAGCGGCCGCCATTTTAAAGAGGCCTGCCGAGGCGGCTGTTGTTAACGAAAAAACATTAATAAATATCCAAATAATAATATTTATTCATTTCATGGAAATGGTTTTGGGCGCATTCGTGTAATTGTCCATCAAAAAGACTTGATGAACGAAAATGACGCTTACTTTCAAATCTCATCACGTAAACTTTAAACGGTCTCCACTTTAAAAGGGGCTAGCCGAGACAGCTGTTGTTAACAAAAAACATTAACAAATGTCAATTTAATAATAGTTATTAATTTCATAGAAGTGTTTTTACTTGTTTTTATGTAATTTCCGTCAAAGATCACTTACGTAATGAAAATCACGCTTGTTTTCAACTTCATCATGTAGAGTTTAAATAGACGCCATTTTGAAAGAGGTGGCCAATGTGGTTGTTGTCAACGAAAAACGAATTATAAATGTTATTTAATAACATACTTTAATTTCAAAGAGATGTTTTAGAGGTTTTAATGTTATTACTTGTCAAATTTCACTTATTGCACGTTTCAGTTCTGCAGATCTCAATTTTATGTTTAAATTTATTGAAATACAACACAATTTGGCAAATAAAAGAAGGAATTTGTTTGAAAAGAAATGGGAAATACTACGCAATTAATGGAAATCCTAAAGTTGAGAAGATTAAACATTTTCAAGACGTAAACGTTCTCGGTAATACGTCCGGAGGTAATAATGCTCTTTCCCAGCGCCATTAACGTAAACTTTAAACGGTCGTAATTTGAGAGAGGCAGACCGGGGCAGCTGGACTCAGATGAAAAATTTTCAGTAATGTTCATTTAATAACATATATTAATTTTAGTGATCTGTTTCTTGGTGTTTTTGTGTAATTGCCGGTGAAAGTTTACTTAAAAGAATAAGGGGTTTTTGCGTACCTTAATTATGTAAGACTTAATTAAATTAAAAATAAAAATAATTGACACTGCAAAGGCTTAAATATATTTAAAAGGGTATATAAAAGCGCATACAATTCCTGGAAATTTAAAAGTTGATTAGAAAAAAGTTATAAACAATGCTACCAAAAGTTACAAAAATGACCTAGTGAAGGGACTGAATATACCAAAACGAGGACTATGTATGTTGAAACCGAGTATAGAATAAACAAGCGACGGCAGCGTCGCGTATAAACGGTACTTTTATTTACATGAACGCTTGGAAAAAAGGCATAGATAGCGCACGATTAAAGAAGAATTTTGAAGTTTGTTTTAAAATTTTTGTAATAAAAATCGGAGCACGGGTTACGTTGCTGTAGGATTTTTGTAAAATGCATATTCGACGACGAACTTCCAATGAATAAATGAATGTTATGGGTTCTGACTTCATCAGAAGATTAAATTGGGTTTGTTAAAGATTACGGCAGAAATTGAAGAGCAATATTATATTGGAAATTAGAAGCTGTATGGAAGAATTTCGGCGAATTTATGAATATAGTACTACAATATTAGGACGCTGGGGAAAAATTTATAAATTAAGTTTTTCGAGTTCATAACATAGAACTAAAGCTAAACAACTGCAGGAGTACGTGACCAAATAGGAAAATGTGATGTTCTGAAAAAAAAATATTTCGGCGTAATAAGGCATAGAACGGTAAAATGAAGAATAGCATTAAGACATTGAGAATTTCTAGTGAGTTTAGAAAGTTATAACGCAGCTATAATTTGTAAATTGCGCGAAATGTGATTATTTCCCGAGCACGTATTATTTCCCGAGGTTTTGGTGTTTCCTAGCACGCAGCAGAAGCTGCGTTAGTAGCTGCTGGATTTTTGTGAAATTTTAAAGTTTATTTTTTAAAGTTTGGAATTACGTAGTGCAAGGAAGTTTTATCGAGTGCTTGCGGAATAGACATTGTGTTTTCGGACACAATACTTAGAAAATTTGTTAAAAAAGTTCCGTCTTAAAGTTTTGCGAAGAAACTTAGTGCCGCGAGAGCTGTGTGTGTGTGCATCGCGAAGAACCGGACTGGAACTTGTCGTGTAGGAGTGCGCGATATGTCAATAACAATTTTGTGCAATTTTGAGAAACGGTGACGAAAACGAGACAGCACGGGGACGTCGCTGTTTGTGTAGACGGAGCAAGCGAGCAACCTTCTGGAGCAGGCTTATTTGAAGACGGGGAGCAGCAAGTTCGATGCCATAGCCCACGCAGGAGGCAGCAAAAACAGGAGTGTTTCTATGCTTCCATAATGAAAATTTTTGCCTATAAATCAATTTTTCAATCCAACCTTTGAGTGCTCATTGCGACTCAACCATTCGGAATATTCACGTATTTATTAGACAAAATATGCTTTGAATTGTCTTAAGAGCTTATTTTCGAAGTTTCGACGTTTCCTCCCCGGACACCCTGTATAAATATATATATTGGATCGCGCATAGGACTTTTCACTTTACGCGAGATTTACTCACTAAGGCATCTCACATTATGTGAGATTATCGATCGCGCATAGGACGTGGGCTGTGCGTGCAGGTTTGTGCACGTCGGCCAACGGTCATTTGGAAGGATCTGGAAACGTACTGGCAGCATTACTTACGGCGACAACTATGGCTGTGCTGCTAGTTGTGGGTGGAGTGGAAATCAATCCTGGGCCAGGGGATAAAGCAAGTACAACCGAATCGGTAACGGTAAAGTTTGCATTGCTGCAGAAGAAATTTAAAATCTGGTGCAAGATGTGAACAGTGCGATTTGTGGTAACCAAGTAAGTGCGGAATTTGCAATCTGTGAACGCAAATTTGGGTACGTTTGCGGAAAGTGTGTTCAGTTGGACAAGAAAAGAATTAAGAAGCTGGAGGAAAAACTTGAACAATGTAAACGAGATATAAAAGATTTGAAAATTGCATTGAGTCGCAGACAGGAAAACGGAACTATCGAGAAAGAGGTGGACAACAAAAAGTTCTTAATCATAGGTGATTCGATTGTAAGGCAAATTGGGAGAGAAGACGAACAAGCAACTGTTCAGCGTTTTCCGGAATTCAAACGGAAGAAATGTTACGCCGAGTGGAAGAATGTGAAAACACAAAATTTGAAGTTGTGGTAGTACATGTGGGGACAAACGATTTGCGGAGACGTTCAGCAGACTATACTATAAAGGAAGATATGTATGACCTAGTGAAGAAAGCGAAAGTGAAGTTTCCAATGGCAAAAAATTGTTGTAAGCGTGTGTTAAGGAAGAAAGGACGTCGAGTGGCGTCGAATTCGTAATCTAAATGCATGATTCGAATGGGTAGCAGAATGTACGGATGTGGTCTTTGTAGATCCGAACAGCTGGATTGCAGACAGAGACTTCGGGCGTGATGGAGTCCATCTCACTAGACGAGGAGCAACTCGACTCGGACAGCTATTTTCTCGAGTCTGTGATACTCCCACGCCTGTTGAAAAATGACAAGAGCTGCCGAAAAATACTCGTGAAAAGAATGTGTTAACAGTGTTGCAGGTAAATTGTCGAAGTGTATTAAATGAGTCAATAGAATTCAACAATCTAATCGAACAACAAATGCAGATATAGTGTAGGTACTGAATCATGGCTGAATCCCGATATTAATAATTCTGAAATATTTATTGAAAAACACGCAGTGTATAGACGTGACCGAGGATGTAGGGAGGAGGTGTGTTCATTTGTGAAAAATCCGAGCTATAGAGTTCACTTTACCTCACAGATGAAGAATGAGAAATCATAGGAACAGAATTGTTGGACAGAAATAAAGTAACTCTGTACCGAGCACCTAGCGAGGATACAAAAGTCCTTTCGAGATTGACGGAGCTGACGAGGGTAGAAAGGTTTTCCAAGAAAAGTGTTATTATTGCTGGCGACCGAAATCTACGCGAAATTAACTGGGAGGGTGATGGGACAACAGATAAAGGATCTCAGGTAGCAGTTAACAATTTGGTCTGGGGAAATGGATTAAACAAGTTGTGACGTCTCCAACCAGGGGATATTAGACGCTTTCCTCGTACGACCGAACCTTTTGCATGTTATCTGCACGACGCTCCCAAGGATTAGCGACCATAAATGCGTCCTAAAGGAGCTAGAGTGGAAAGGAACACTAAGTGTTAAAACTAATAATAATAGAAAAAATTTGGCTGTTCAAAACACTGACATATTGGGTTCCAAAATCATTTAATAAATAATTATCAAGAATGGGCTAGCAGCGGTAATAATATAAAACGACATTTGAGATAAAATAAAACGGATTATAATAGATGGTATGGATAGATATGTACCGTGTAAACATATCAAGGAAAAAAACAGATCCGCCCCGTCGAATAATCGTGTAATAAAAGCGTTTCGCGATCGCAAATTATATGGTTCTCACTCACGATACTGTTCTTTGTTGAAAGTATTATCGCAGGAGAAGAGACGCGCACAGGCAGAATGCTTAGAAAAAACTTTAGGATCTAAAGCGAAATTTGGTAATGTGTTTAGATGGTTACGTAGCAAAAGAAATACCTCCGCAATTCCGGCCATAGGAAGAAACAGTGAATTATTAGTATTTAGCGATGAAGAAAAATAGGTATTATCAATGCTTACTTTGCATCCGTCTTCTCTCCAACAAAAAATACGGAAGAAATCAACGTAGAATCAATTGGCGATTGCTCTCAATTCTTATAGAAAGTAAAACAGTCCGAAAAATAGTTCAAAATCTAGGAAATAATAAATCTAGGGAACCCGATTTATTAGGGGGTGAAGCCATTATCCAATATCTTGTGCACCTATTCCAAATATCCATAAACAATCAAAGTATCCCATACGACTGGAAATGAGCAATAGTTGTGCCAATCTTTAAAGGGGGAGATAGACCCGCAGTCGAAAATTATCGTCCAGTTAACTTAGCATCCGTATAATGCAAAGTAATGGAGCGCGTTATAGCAAACTATATTAGTAAGGAGTGGAGTAGATTAGGATGGATATATGACGAACAACATGGCTTCCGGGAGGGTCGTTCTTGGAGAGCCAATTATTGGGATTAACACAAGAAATATCTGATTCAATGGATAGGGGTGACAGAATAGACGATATCGTTATAGACTTCGCAAAAGCTTTTGACCTTATTCCGCACGATATACTCTTGAACAAAGTAGCATCATCAGGTACAGATAAACGAGTAGTAAATTGGATTAAAGAATTTATTATGAGCCGCACACAGTTTGTTAGGGTAGGTCACACGTACTCCGGAGTTACAAGTATAACATCTCGCGTGGCACAGCGCAGTGCGATAGGACACTGATGTTCATAGCCTTCATGAACGACATTTCAGAAAATATTTAATCTCGGGTGAAACTCTTTGCAGATGATTGCATTCTCTTCAGAAAAGTAACTGAAGAGAAAGATCGACAGATTCTTCAAGATGATATCGAGTAAAATCTTGTAAAATGAGCGCACGATAATCGTATGAAAATTAATGCTTCTAGAAGTAAATCTATAATATTTACTCGTAAAATATCTATACCAAATTGCAACTATTTTCTCGAGGAACGGATAATTCCATGTGCAGATAGTTGTAGATACCTGGGAATCATTTTAAATAGTAAGTTAACTTGGAAAGAACAGGTAAATTCAGCATTAAATAAAGTATTCACTTGGCGAAGTATTCACTTTGTAATGAGAAATTTAAAAGGAGGAAATAACAAGTCCAAAGACAGCATACTCGTCATTGGTCAGACCTTTACTCGAATACGCCGCGAGCTGTTGGCACCCATATAGAACATGGGAAATACAGAGCATTGAACGCGTTCAGAAACGTGCGGCTACGTTTGTTGTAGGCAAAAACATTAATAATACGAATATTACATCTGTTCTTGGATAGGAAACATTGGAGACAAGGCGAAGGAAGCTGAGATTACTTACAATGCTTTCCGATTCATATGGTCTAGGGCCTATTGAATATATTGTTGCTCGTTCTAATCCCAATACAACACACTTAAATTTTTATGAATTCAATTTATTTAAAGTTAAGATGCATGCGAACACAATAATAAATTAAATAATGCTCAAAGCAGTAAAATAACTTGTTGTCAATCTTATTATGTTTGATTGAGATGAAAATTGCAATTTTGGAATATTCCCGTTAATTTGTAATTGCCACTGGTTACTCAATTTCACTGTTACGTATCACTTTTTTAGTCCTAGAGACATGTGTGCTTCTGCAATTGACGCAAATAACCAAAAAGTACTGTTTCATCAGCGCAATTCACACGATTATTTTCCATATAACTCTCAAACACCCTATAATCATTTTCATATATTTCTCGAGATTTTACTTAAAACCACCTTCCGTAGCTTTGTTAGTTTTTGTGAGAATTTCCACAGGAACTTTATAATATTCTTTCATTTTGTACGAACTAATTAGTCCTCAGATACACACGCTGTTTTGTTTATCTGACGTCATTGATGAATGAGGCAAATTCGTCTTTCATTTAGACCCCCCCTCCCGAAAAAAAATATAAAATGTTTCGAATTCTATTTGGATTCAGCAACGAGATAAGCCGTAAGGTTTTGTATGCACCACGGGCGACATCCGACGTCTCGGGCCGGAGGCTCTTGGGTTAGGGGGTCGCCCTCGGGACGAGGGCGTCTACTTGGCGCCGTAGATACTCAAATAACTATTGTATTACTTGTAAGGTACTGTTTACTTTCAAAATTCTTAATTGTATAAAAACTGGGAGTACTCCGGATTATTCATTATTGTATTATTATATTATTGTTTATTATTATAATAATCTTGTTTACTATTGTATTATATTTTGAATATTGTCTAAGATTATTGTATTTGTAACTTGCGACCGGACAACAGTCCATTTGCAAGATATTAAACTTATTATTATTATTAAACATGTACATTTTTTTGAAATTTTAGTAATATTGCGTGCAATATATGCAATTTGAAACTCGTGGTGCTACAGAATTGCTCAGACTTTCCCATATTCGTTTTCTATATCCTTTGGTCTCGGCTAGCTATTCGCACTTATCATATACTCTTGCCAGCATGACAGCCAAAAATTTGGAGTAGTTTTTAAAAGAACGGCGTTTCAACGCTACTGTAATGAGAAATTTGGAGCTTATTTTCAAAGGAATCTTTTGTGTTTTCGAAAAACTTGATTAGAAAAAATTTAAAGTAGTTTAAGTCACAAGTACAATAGTGTTTACAAATTGTAGGCAACGTGCATATTAACGGTGTGAGAGATCGTTCAAAAACGATACATTTGTGTAATTTAAAAAAATTTGCACAAAATGGACTGTACTCGGAATTTGGAGATTGTTTTCACAGAAAACTGTTAAGTTTTCGAGAAAGCTTACTTGACGTATAAAAAAGCACATGTACTCATTAATATAATAATGTGAAGAAATTACCGCTATTGTAAATATTAATGCTGTGAGAAGAGTAAAAAAATCATTTTTTGTAAATTTTCAAAAAAAAATAAAAAAGAACAACCTGACGTTTATGTGATCTCACAGAGGACATTAGGCGCTAGCCCTACCGAAAGTTTAAAGAAAACATTTGCAGCCGTTTTGTAGAAAATTCTGTAACTTTTTAAAATTGCACATATGGCACGCAATATTGCATGAAAACTACTAAACGTTTCAAAAATGTAGATGACTTTAAGGAGAACACATTTTATTTGAAAGGAATAATCTCGATCTTTAATTTTGTAGTTGGAGGAAGATGCCGAAACAAATTCAAACTTTTGCAATTTTCGAAAATTCAAAGTTAACCGTGAAAACCGGATCTAAGCCATCTTAATAATTGTATCTTTTCGCATTCTGACAAGAAATTTAAAGAAAAAATTTGGAGAGAGAATTTTGAGAAAAGTTTTTTGAAAATGTCCGGAGGGCTTCGTGTAAAGTACCCCAAAATTTTGAAGAAAGTTTGTTTTTTTAATTCTCTAACTTCCACTCTAGAGCCAGATGGGCAGGGGTTTCTTCAATTTGGAAAAAATCCAACGCATGGTTTTAGGGGCGAGTGGTGTTCACGGATGGACGAACAGACGGCTGTTGCTTTTGCTTTCAATTGTTTCTTCGGTATCAAGGACACACAAAACAGGGGTTCTGGCTAAACCACGTGTTAGCGGATTTGTTTTTCTTAATTTAGCATCCGGTTTTATCCACTTTTTCATCATAAAGGCCCGACAATGAATGTTTTCTGCGGAAAATTCACCTTTTTTTCGCGTAGCATTACATAATTTTCCCTATACAAAGTGTATTACTCCATATACACGTATGCATACGAGAAAGGTAAGAATTACAAAAACATTATTTTCTTCAAAACTACTTTAAATTTTTTCTTTAAACTTCTGGTAAGGATAGTGCCTAATGTACTCTATGAGATGACATTGACGCCATATTGCACTATTGTTTTATTTTTTCAAAAATATTATAAAAATGGATATTTTACTTCTCTCTCACGTCGGTAATATTTACATTAGCGGTGAATTGTTCACAGTATTATATTTAGGAGTACATGTGTCATATAAGGTTGTATGTGTAAATTATGTCATATAAGGTTTTCGAAAATTCAACCGTTTTCAATGAAAACTAGCTCATAATTCCTAATTTTCAGAAACGCTCAAACGCCATTTTCTCATAAATAGCTGCAATTTTTTTCAAACTTTTCGAACGTATAGTGCAAATTGCACTCTTTTATATGACGTAAAGTTAATTTTAGTGTTATCTTTTGTTTCTTCAAAAATTACACAAATGTAATTTTTCTAAAGATCTCTCGTACCGTTAACATTCATATTTCAAGTAATTTGTAAACGCTGTTGTATTTGTGAATTAAAATGCTTAAAATTAATTCCAATGAAGGTTTTCGAAATCGTGAAATATTATTGTGAAAAAGAGCTTCAATTTTTGCGTTTACAGTAGTGTTTAAACCCTATTTACCTTAAAAATAACTGCAAATTTTTCAAAGAAAAATGCCTTTTAGGACGAGGTTTTACTGTTACTTAATAGTCATAAAATAAAATGTTCCTTCTACTATTAAGAAACGAAAAAATAAGGCGCTGGATGGAATATGTGTCAAGTCCGAATAGCTAGCCGAGACCAAAGGAAATAGAAAAGTAATACGGGAAAGTCTGTGCCATTTTGTAGCACCACTAGTATAAAATTACGTTATAATTTACCATTTCAAAACTTATTTTGTGTTTTAGAAACCTGAAGAATAATAGTATTTCATGGCTTCCTCCAAAGGTGTTTGATAATCTTTGGCGACTTTCAACTCTTGATCTTACAAATAATTGTATTCATACCATTGGAAATCATACATTTCATGGTTTATCATCGTTAACTGGCCTGTAAGTAACACAAATAAACATGGATTAACATTCATTTTATCTATTTACTTGGAAACAAATATTTCTCATCTTTTGTGTTTGATCTCGGTTTTTAGTCATTTGGAAGGCAACAACATTCAAGTCTTGGAAAGCATGGCTTTTTATGGACTTTCCTCTCTGACTACTTTGTAAGTAGAAACCCTACTTTCATTCAACCTATAGTTTCAATATAAATTTGGTATATTTATTTTATAGAAATAATCTAAGTATAATTTTTGTGTAGTTTTGTACTGTATTTTCCAGTTTGAATGCACTGATGATATATACTGCTGTTGTGGAGATATGGATTTTTGTTCTGAACTTATGCCATTAATTATGGCCTTAAGGGACTTAAATTTCATAACTACATGGCATGTTTGATATATATATACACACACACCATTTCATAAAGTATATTTGCGAGTTTCTCCTTTTGCAGGGATCTCAGGCACCAAAAAATAAGTAATATATCTAGTGGTGCTTTCATTGGTCTTCGAAAACTCATGGGCTTGTAAGTACTGAAATTATTACGTTTACACTTTATACTCTATTAGAATCACGTATCTGTGCTATACCTTATATTGTCTTAATTTTCATCTTTTGTTTCATGCAGTGGAGTCTGGGGCCATTTGTAACATGTTTGCTTACAACCAAACTGTTTCGCT
Source organism: Acheta domesticus (assembly GCA_031308135.1). Taxonomy (NCBI): domain Eukaryota; kingdom Metazoa; phylum Arthropoda; class Insecta; order Orthoptera; family Gryllidae; genus Acheta; species Acheta domesticus. The sequence goes on from JAHLJT010001029.1 coordinate 10,135, forward strand.
GTTTGTATATTTTTAGTTACGTGTATATATATATATATATATATATATATATATATATATATATATATATATATATATACACACACAATAGTGTCATCCTCGCTCTTGTCAGTCAAAATTGCATCACAATTGTGATTCATGAACTACAGATCTGATTAGAGAGAATTATATGCTGCGATTCAGGTTGTTTACACTGCACTGCTACCTGGTAGCCACAATGCTAAAATATAGACAAATGACGAAGCGTTAGCTGCAGAGCGGAGGGATATGCGTTTTTCAGGGGCGTAATTTCGCTAATGGCGATAATGCTAGTCAACCAATCAGAGCACAGATTGATCACTATCTCCTTTCCTTCAGTCGTGACAAGGACGCAGCGTGACGCAATATGTTAATATGCAAATCTCGCAGAGATACCAGCGCCAATAATATCGAAATACGTTATATTGACCTCAGATTACATTTGTAGTTGTAAATTGACAAAATTGCAGTACATGATCTTATGTACCGCAGAACATCATCTTTACTAAACTTTTTTTTAAATATCCTGCATATAACTTCAGAAAACAGAGATTACTATTCTTGCAATGCTCTCCATCGGCTATTACTTAATCATCGAAGAAGCAGTCTTCACTTAGAATTAAGTAGCAAATTTATATAGACCAAGAAAAGACATGCCTGTTTCATTTATAACTACGAAAATCCGTTACTTATCTATTATTTAAATTGGTGGGACTGCGCGGCATACCGAAACTCACTCTCCTCCTTAATTTCATCAGAACATCCCACATTACACAAGAACAATCCACATTTTAAAAAAATGCATGTCATTACTTACCTGCCTAAAATGAGGGATAAAATGCATTAAGAAATAACTCTCTGAATTGCATTAAGAAGAAAATTATTGGAGATGTAGGACAAACTCGAAAATAAATTTGAATTTTGCAATTTTCAAAATTTCTCAATGTTATTGAAACTCTAAACTGTGCAGTTTTTATAAATGCACTTTATTGTATACCATTAAAAATAAAGAAAAAATCCAGCAATTATCCAAAAAAATGAAAATATCACAAAAGCTTCGTATAAAGTACCTCCCCCCAAAAAAATTTATTTTGGAGCGTTAACTAAGTTTCAGCTCAAAGTCTCTAATCTGATTGAGTTACGCGTGACACATACGTCCATACATACCGTCTGGTAAGTAGTTGTAGGAGTACGTCAAATCTACCTTTTTCAGGAGAAAAAAAATGTTCTCTGCCTCTCCGTCGTAGCAGTCGCTTTCACAAATGTTCAAGCATTTTATTGGACTTTCATTCTTACGAAATATTGCAACTGCGGCAGGTCTCTAGATTGATCACAATGGTGTAATAAACTAACTAGTGGTGCTAGAGAATGGCACAGACATTCCCGTATTAGTTTTCTATTTTCTTGAGTCTGAGCTAGCTATTCGGTCTTGCCACATACTCTTGTCAGCAGCCTTCTGTCGCTTCGCGAAGTACATTTTTTTGACATTTTCTTATTTTTTCGGTTTCCTAATGGTAGAATGGAACTACTATTTTAAGAATATTAGAGAGCAGTAAAACTTCGTCCTAAATGCCAAGTTTCGTTGAAAAATTAGAAGTGTTTTTCAAGAACATGGCTTTTAAGAGCTACCTGTAAATTCAAAATTTGAAGTTCTTTTTCACACAAAAGATTTGAATTTTCGAAATACTTCATTAGAGGTCATTTTAAGGACTTTTACTCACAAATACAAGTGTTTACAAATTGCTGGAAATGTGTATATTAACGCTATGAGGGATCTTTCAAAAAATAATAATTTGTGTAATTTTGGAAAAAAATTCCCCAAAATGATCTTACGTCACATTAAAGAGTGCAATTTGCACTATCCGTTCGAAAAGTTTGAAGAAAATATTTGGAACTATTTATGCGAAAATGGCGTTTGGGTGATTCTGAAAATGCGGATTTTTTAGCTAGTTTTGACAGAAGTTTTCGAGGAAATTTATGTGACATTTAAAACCCATGCTCTCATGAATATAATAATTGGAACAATTTGCCGCTAATATAAATATTAACATCATGAGATACAAGTCCAAAAATATTAATTTTTTGTAATTTTTGAAAAAATAAAAGGATAGAGCATTTGGGTGTTTATGACATCTAATAGAGCACATAAGGCACTAGCCCTACCAGAAGTTTAAAGAAAACATTTGAAGCCGTTATTGAGAAAATTTTGTTTCTGTATTTTTTTAAATTGCATATATTTAACGCAACATTTCGCAAAAACTACTACAATTTCCAAAAACTGTACCGGAAAATGTGGCAATGTCGAAAGAAATAATTATGGACAACACATTTCAGTTGAAGGGAAAATCTCTATCTTACATTTTATAGTCGTAGGAAGCCACCGTTGTAAATTCAAACTTTCGCAACTATAGAAAATTCAGAGTTAACCGTGAAAATTGAATCAATGCTGCCTTTATGAGAGCATTTTACTCTATTCTTACAAGAAATTTAAAGAAAAGTTTGTAGCAAGTTTTGAGAACAAAAATTTAAATTCGCCTTTACTTCAAGCATTATATCAAGCAATACGACAAACATTACTTCAATTACTTTGGAACAGGGAAGCAATACCTTGACGGAACATATTTTAATTACAAATGATTCAAAAATGATGAACGCAAATTATAGTTTCATCGTTCACTGTCAAATTTTCACGTATGTTTCTCAAATACTTACGTACCTTTTAGCGGTTTCAGTTTCGGCAATTTAAATTGATATAAGATGCACAGGAATAAGGGAAATGTTTGGAACCAGAAACAGCATTCGAACGATTTCAGTAATAAAATGATTCTAAAATATGCACATGAAATAAAATTACAACATAAGTAGTACACTACGATGACACTAAAACCACAACACGAATATATATTATGACTGATACACACACTTTTACGTAATATATTTTCAATATTCCAGTGATAAATTGCTCTCGTGTTATTACCTAGTGAACGGAAACTAGACATTGTTTAATAACAACATTCTTGTCACGGTAACCAATTTATATCCCAAACCATTTTGTATTCCCAAGTCAGCGAATACAAAAAAATCACATTTGCGATTATATGAGCAATAATTCGAGAAAATGTTATAAAGCAAAATATTTAGAAAGCTTTTCAATTGACACGATGGTTTACTTTTCGCTTCGTTGCAATAGATATTTTCTATTATGTGTGTGATTAAAATCCCTACATTTTTCATCATCATTTTGATTTTGGGACCAAAACAAATCTTGACCGAAACCAAGAATGTGAAAGAGAATTGAATTGTTTTCGTTGTTGAGAATTTCGGCGAAAAATTGTCCATAGTTTTTGAAAAAACTTGGATCGAATATTTCAGAAAATTTGCCAATTCTCTTCCTTTTTACACAACAATTATGGACCACTTATGGGCATTTCTAAAACCATCACTAGAGATACTTCGAAGCTTGTGTTAAGAAACGCACTGAATAATGAAATTCATCTATCTGAGCTTAACCCAGATAGTCCTAAATTATTTTTTGTTGGAAATCGAGTTAAATTATATTAGAAATCTGTAATGAGGTTATAAAGAAGAAAGTAAAAACAATTTTGCGTTTGTATTGTTAGTATTGATATAAACAAGCGTCCTTCCAGAAGGACGTCAGGACCAAAGAGTATATGGTCAGGACAATAGGGAAACTTTTTACTTTCCCGTATACGTACGTATACACGGAGATACGTATATACGTAGTACTGGGTAAGTTATGTAATGCTGCGCGAAAAAACGGACAATTTTCGGCAGAAAAAAATCAATGCCGGGCCGTGATAACGGAAAAGAGGATAAAACCACTTGCTAAAATAAAAAAATCTCCTAACACGTAGTGTAGCCACAATCCCACTTTTGTGGGTCAATGGTACCAAAAAACCAATTGAAAGCAAAACGTTCGTCTGTCCATCCGTCCGTCCGTCCATCCATCTGTGAACACTACTAGTGCCTAAACCATACTTACGATTTTTTTCCAATTGAAGAAACCCTTCTTGACATGGCTCGACTCGAAGCTTTCAAATTTTGAAAATGATTCCGTAAAATTTGGGGGTACTTTACATGAATTCCCCCGGAAATTTTCAAAATTTTCTCAAAAATGGCTCCAAATTGTTTCTTTAAATTTCTTATAAAGATATAGTAAAATACACTTATAAAGGTGGCATAGGTCTCATTTTCACGGTTAATTCTGAATTTTCGAAAATTTCAAAAGTTTAAATTTCTTTCCTCGTCGTAGTACAAAATTGAAGTACAAAATTGGAATTCGGAAGTACAAAATTGAAGTTTTTTCTTCCAAATAAAATTTGTTCTTCGTAGTAAATTCTTTCTTCAAGGTCATGTACATTTTTTTGAAAATTTTAGTAGTTTTCGCGCAATATTGCGTGAAATATATGTTATTTATAAAAATTACAAAAACCAGATTTTCTCAAAAATGGCTCCAAATGTTTTCTTTAAACTTTTGGTAGGGATAGTGCCTAAAGTACTCTATGAGATATCATAAATGCCTTATTGCTCTATTCTTTTGTTTTTACAAAAATTTAAAAAAAATAATGTTTTTGACTCGTCTCTCACGCCGTTAATATTTATATTAGCAGCGATTTGTTCACATGATTATATTTAACCCGAGAGAGGTGGCGCGGGGTCTCTTGTAACCCCACGTATCTTTGCTTTGCTGCAGTTGCCTAATTTTGCCAGTCAAAAGGCATACATTTCACATACCTCTCACCACATTCTTTAGCTTTTGTCTGAAAGATTTTCAAAATTTTATATGTAATAATTCATTTATAAATATTTGTGGAACCAATACAAACATAAATTTCGTACTTTTTCTAAGTTGTTTTGATTGTCTTTGAAGCATTTTCAATAAATTGTTTGTTTTTACGTGAGACAATTTTGGAAAATGATATTTACTGAAATTACTGTCAAATTTTATCTGAATCTAAAATGGTGACGTAAAATTTTAATTAAAACTGTGTTGATTTAATATGGAATGACCCACCAATGAAAAACAACAGTCAGAACCACAGTGCACCATCTACTGAGCAAATACTTGTTTTTTTAATATATACTATTATAAAATGAACTGGAATTTTTATAGCATCATTATCGAGCCACTCTTTCACTTAATCTTCATAATTATCCGCCCTTTTTCTCCTTCGTTCTTCTGGATCGATGGTGCGTAAAGGGGGTGAACTTTGGTTGAGATAGGATAGTAGGAAAAATGGTAGGCACTGCCGCAGGAAGTAATTTCAACTTACTTCGTGGATACTCCTTTCATTATCCAGACGCATCCTTGTATCTTTCTGTCCTAGATATCACATTTTCACAGCCCACTGAATACAGCCCACTGAATATTTTGAAGGTTCTCAATTTGTTAAGTGATTACTTCTTACCCACATCTGTCTTTCTTTCATATCTTTAGGAAATCTAAAACATTAACATAAACTCCTCCATCCCTAGGATAGACAAATAGATTAATTAAAGTTCGCTTTGAGCTAATGCTTGACGGCAAATATGATGACAAGTGGAATTCGAACAATTACAAACATTTTCAATTAGAATAAGAGGTTGATATTGTAGTTCTAATTAATTTCTAGGTATCTCCAAATTAACTTCTAATTTATCTAACACTATACTTCTCTTCAGTACACTACACACTCTTCCCTGCCCTTCCTCTACACTACACATCACTTCACTGTATAAGGGACATGACAATAACAATATAAGCAGTAATAAGAACTTAAGAATTACACCAAAGCTAATAACAGTGTTAACAATGATAATTATCTCAATAATAATAATAATAATAATAATAATAACAGAGTAATAATACAGAGTAAAAAGCTCCTACTTCCATGGATGAAAAGAATTATGAAACGGATAGCCGACACACGGCGTGAAATATCACTCTTAGCCGAGGCATCTTCTAAGTCAAACCACACGTATAAAGTTCAACAACAAATACTCCATGTTGAACAAAAATACTTAATTGACAATGACACAACAAGGCTAATGGTAGCTGAAAAGATAAAAGAGAAAATCCAAGCATGGGCTCAACGAATAAGACGGTACAAACGTAGAGAAGATTTCCGTGTACAGAACCGGTTGTTTGAAACAGACGCGAAGAGATTCTATCGCAGTCCGACTGAAAAAACGAATGGCAATGCTGCGCCTCCTTCAAAAGACGACGTCGAAACATTTTGGGCAGGAATCTGGGAGGAAACCAGATCCTACAACAAAGACGCTTCGTGGCTCCAATCTGAAGTTGATGCTGCCAATGGACTCGTGGAAACAGTGGAAAATGTTCAAGGATTCTCGAAAGAGGACCTATGCCAAACAATTAAGAACATGGGAAACTGGAAATCCCCTGGGGTTGATAAGATCCAGATTTATTGGATTAAGAAACTAACTGCATTACATTCTCACCTAGCAAAGGTAGTTAATAAAATTTTAGAAAACCCTAAGGAACTCCCCGAATGGCTCACTCGCGGCACCACGTATTTGCTACCCAAAGCAGGAGACAGCTCTTTGGCAAAGAACTACAGGTCAATTATTTGCCTGCCAGTAACGTAAAAACGTATAACTGGAGCGATAGCTGACAAAATGTATAGGCACCTAGAGAAGAACCATCTGTTGCCAGTTGAACAGAAAAGATGTCGTATAGGTGCCAATGGCTGTAAGGAAATCTTGCTTCTGAATAAAATAATTTTGAATGATGTAAAGAAACGAAAGAGAAATTTAAGCATGGCTTGGATTGACTACCAGAAGACCTTTGATAGTGTACCACACGATTGGATTTTGAAGACCCTGGAGATCTATCGATTTCATCCTAGACTTATTGAATTTTGCAAAGCTAGTATGAAGTCGTGGAGTACCAGGTTGCTAATCCACAGCGGAAAGGGAGTAGTAGAAACAAGAAGTATTCAGATTAACAGGGGAATTTTTCAAGGAGATTCACTATCCCCTGTGCTGTTTTGCATTAGTTTGATCCCTCTATCGAGACAGCTGTCGTACACTGACTTTGGTTACAAGCTCCATGGTGATGAAAGGCCTTTATCATATTTATTTTACATGGATGATCTTAAAGTGTTTGCTAAGAATGAAGCGATTCTCTCCCAAATGCTGTCTGTCATCAATGATTTTAGCAATGACATCTGCATGAAGTTTGGTCTTGACGAGTGTGCAAAAGTCAACTTAAAAAGAGGCAAAATGACCACGTCAGAGAACATTGAAGTTGATAGACACACTGTGATTCAAGATTTTGAGCCAGGTAAAACTTACAAATATCTGGGCATTGAAGAATGTGAGACCACCTCGAACGACACAATGAAAGAGAGAATTCGCAAGGAGTATTATAGAAGAGTGAGACTAGTCCTGCAGTCCGCTCAGAACTCAAGGAATAAAATATCAGCAATAGGTAGACTGGCGGTGCCTGTAGCCGAATACAGTTTCGGACTAGTAGACTGGACTGAACAGGAAATTCGCATCATGGATCGAAAAACCAGAAACCTGCTTACAAAGCATCATGTTGCCCACCCCCGAGCTGATGTACATAGACTTTATGTGTCACGTAAGAAAAGGGGGAAGAGGCCTGAGACGAATTGAAGCCTCCTGGCACAATGCAATAACCGGGATGGGAAAGTATGTAGTCAGCCATCAAGATGACCCACTAATGAGGCAGGTCATGAAATCTGACCGAAGAATGGGAAACAGAGGCATTGTTAGTGTAGCAAGAAGCATTGCGAACAAGACTATGCAAGATTCCCAGAAGGACAGAGACACTGAACTTCTGATGCTATTTAACATGAAATTTGAGACACAAAAAATGTTAAAGAAATCGTGGAGAGACAAACCACTACACGGACAATATTTGAAACGAATGGACAAGGTGCAGATCAATAGAGATCAATCATTTATGTGGCTTAAAAGGGGAAGAATGAAGCCAGAATCAGAAGCACTTGTAATAGCTGCTCAAGATCAGGCCTTGAGAACACGATGTTGCTGTACCTTGCGATCAAAACGGTTTTACCAAGAAGGCAGAGAAACGTCTTTAATACAAGAGTTTGGAAATCGAGATCAGCCGAATGTGGGGCGTAAAAGCACAGGTATTACCGATAGTTATCGGAGCTCTGGGATTTGTTCCGCAAAATTTGTGTAAGAACTTGTCTAAACTCCCCGATAATTCAAAAGACTGGGAAGTGCAAGAAATAGCTTTATTTGGAACAGCCCACATTTTGCGCAAAGTATTGTAGAGGCACCGACAGTCCCTACTCCTTAGGTAGCTGGTTGCAACCTGGAGATTTTATATTCAGCCGACACATAACATCTTTAGTTGTGATTTAGAGGAATAATAATAATAATAATAATAATAAAGATAAATGTCTCACTATTGTTAGTGATGATCTAGATGGAATTATGGATATTTTTAAATACGACTATATTAGAAGGAAGAGCCTCTAGTGCTTCTCCAGGTGGTTTGTTCCAATGTACTGTAGTGCAATTCACAAAGGAGAAATTGCCTATATCAGTTCTTTTCTTTCTGTTTTCTCGTATTTTTCAAGGATGGTCTCCTCTGCTTTTATAATCTGGTTTCTGTAATCTTTTACCGATATCTGCACATGCTGTGTCCCCTCTGTATGTCTTGTACATTACGCATTATGTGCGCCCGTTCCCTTCTCTTAGATGAGAACTCTCATTCTTCTCGTTCGTCAACAACATGATTTACAAACTTTCTGGCTCGTTTTTGAATTTTATCTAACGCCCCAATTTGCCCTTTTCTGTATGGGTCCCAGTATGCCGCTCCATAATCTAAAATAGGACGAGCAGGTGTAGTATACGCTAGGGATCGGGCATTAGCATTACTGTTTTTTATAATACGCATTGCAAAGTGCAGCGCTCTCCAAGTTCTTTTGACAATATTGTTAATATGATCCGACCAACCCAAGTCCTTTCGCAGGACCAAGCCCTTTTAAGATCGTTCTGTAATACATTTTTATCCGCAGAAAAGCCTATACTCCTATATGTTATATCCACCAAAATATCAGTGTTTTAGACCAAATTAACAAATGGTTTATTTCCATACCAGATACAATAACAAGACCTTTTGAACTGAACCATACACACCATACATTCTGAACCACTAGAATGATATTCTTCCTTGTGCGAAGCGCCTACCCGCCCGTGCTTCCAACTCGCACGGCACGGACTGACCCCGCTCTCACTTAGCGCGACCCGTAGACCTAGTACGCTTGAAAACTGGGCATAGCGGAACTGGGCTGGCGACTGCCCAGTGTCCGGCCGCCGGCCCTTTTGATTTTATTTATTTGTCTAATTTATTTATTTGTCAAAAAAACAGTAAAAACTGTATATGACGTGTGGGGAAAGAAATTTATCTGCGCACATTTTCTTGAGGGCCAGAATTTTTTTAAAAAATTTAAAAAACAAACGAAACAATGAATTTAGAAAATAATTATTTAAAAAAAATAAAATATTTGAAAAAATGTTTTTTCCCGAGTTATAGAAAATCAATTTCAACGGTAAATGAACTACAAGCAAAAGTAGTGCTCAACAAAACGTGCGCACAGTGAAGCTACATTTACGTCCAGAAGTAAAACAAGGGGCCATCTCAGCATTTGCTCAATGGATCAGGGAATTTGGACAAAAACCTGATCGAGATGGGGGTTATTGACCCGGAAGCTAAGGTACATTACTTGTTACAGGCGTATTAAATATTTTTTAAATGTATACAATGCAAACGTAAACTAATTCATTATATATATTTGTTTTGTTACATTAAACATTATTTTTCTTTTTCACGATCAGTATAGTCTCTAATTGTATAGAAACAGTTTTGCAGCAGAAATATTTTACTTTAAACTTAAATTTGTGTACCGACTTCAATTGTTTTATGTCATCTGGCAATGCGTTGTAAAGTAACGTACATGTACTGTATGTTGATTTCTTGTACTGAGCTGTTGATACTGACACTTGATGCATGTGATTTCTTCGACGTGTGTTGTAATTATAAATATCAATATTGCATGAAAATATGTTCCCTCCGTTAAGTAGGTCTTTTTGACAAATATTACAGATTCGTAAATAAATAGACAAGGCAATGGTAAGATTCCCAGCTCAATGAAAAGAGGCTGGCAGGAATCACGTGGAAGGCATTTTTTCATTATTCGAATAATTTTCTTTTGCAATCTGAAGGTCTGAATACTACAGGATGCGCTTCCCCAGAATATTATGCCATATCTCAGGCGGGAATGTACATTTGCAAAATAAACGCAACGAGCTGCATGAAGGCTGACAGAATTTGAAAGAATTCTGAATGCATAGCATAATGAACTTAATTTAGTGTTTAATTCTGTTATATGTACATTCCATTTGAGGTTTGATTGAATTGAAAGACCTAAAAATTTTGTTGCCTCACCATCAGCTAATTGCATTTTGTTCATTTTCAATAGAACATGCGATTTCCGATTTGAGATGCAAAAATGCATTGAAAAAGTTTTTCTTTCGTTAACAATTAATTTGTTATTATTAAACCAATTTGAAACTTCTGAAATTGTACTATTTACTGCTTCTTTTTTGCAAAGAACATTCGTGTCATCAGCAAACAGAACCGTTCTTCCATTTTTAATAGACGAGGGCATATCGTTTACATATAACAGAAAGAGAATAGGACCTAAGATCGAACCTTGCGGGACCTCATGCTCAATTGGAAAAGAATTGGTAATATAAGTATGTAATGTCCTTTCCTGCCAGTATGGTATTTCTACTCTTTGAGTCCGATGTTTAAGGTAAGAATTTATCCAATCTAGGGCAATACCACGAATTCCATACGAAGGTAATTTTGAGAGCAAGATCTTATGGTCAATAACGTCAAAACTTTCGAGTGATCTAAGAATATTCCAATGGGTACTTCATTTTGATCTATTGATGATGCAACGTCTTTGAGAAAAAAATGGCAGTTTCCGTAGATTTTGTTTTTCTAAAACCGTGTTGTGAGTCTGAAAACGCTCTGTTTTTCCTGAGAAAAGTTTCCATTCGTAAGTAGAAAAGCCTTTCTAATATTTTTGAGAAACTGACAATTTCACCTCCAGCTGGAAACGAGTCTAACTCCGGCCGTCGGCAGCGCTCCTCCCGCCAAGGGAAAGGAGGGGGCAGGGCCTCCCCAGCTCTACTGCCAGAAAACCAGTCAGTTTCACAATGCAATCTCTTCACATAGAATCAATAATAATCATGATTTTAACTTTACAGAAACAAAGTAAAAATCATTGTGTGCAATGAGTCTAATAAAAAGAGGTTAATTGTAGAGACACTGCATATTAAAAACAATAAAACTGTCAATTCTATGGTAGAGTCAAGCCAGTTTACTAAGAGTTACGATGGAATCATGAAATCTCTTAGAGAAACAGAAACGTGAATGAGGTAATATAGTGTTTTGCCTCCGATGATTGTTGTACGTTGCTATAGTTGATATAATGTAATACAGTCAGCCTAGGTATGATATGGATAAAGGAGGATATTGATGTATGTGAGTAATTTGTAATATAACCTACAAATCAATTAAATGAATGAATATGGAATATGACAGAGTTAATGAGATAATGATTTTGTCTGTCGATAACAGCTTTTAAAATGGTGTGATGTTGATTAGTATTTGACTGAGTACTGATGTACTGAGTTGAGTGGATTTTAAAAATTTTATACAATGGACCAGAATACTTACGTACTTATTAATGAATTATGTAAATAGTAAAAATTTTAACTAGAATGTCTTGGCAAGTAATATTTTTATAATGTAACGTTTTATCAGTATGCTAATTGTGAATGTTAGGAATATGTAATTGATTGTATGCATAGAAAAAGTTGTTTACAAATGTATGTTTTCATATAGAGCCTGATGATGAGGCAAACTGTTCCTTGAAACGTCTTAAAAATGTAGATGAAGATTGGAAGATAAAATGTGTTTAATTTTTTAATGAAATTTTTAATAGAACTTATGTGTTGTCTATAAACAAAATCTTGAAGCATTCAAACTTATAAATTATACCAACGAGAAGACAACAAGATTTAAGGAATTGAAAATAAAATCTACGTTATAAGATTCTACCATTTTCCAGAAATGAACTCTTTTATTGTAAATACTCCGACAATTGACCTGCAATATAACCAGATACTCGCCTTCTGTGTGATTCCTTATTTTAATGCCGCCGTCTGTCGCCATCGTTCCCGCGACCGTCGCCACCCCTTCACCGTCCCTCGCCGCCGTCACCGCGTGACTGTACGTCGCCGCTACGTCGCCGTCCCTCGCCGTGCTGCCGTCCGTCGCCGACATTCCCACGCAAACCATCATAAGGGATTCGACATCCCTTGCCGTCACCGCCATGCGGTCTCAGCCTGGTGCGGGAAGTCCTCCTATACGAGAGAAGAGTCCACCCAGCTTTGTGGACCCCGAGTGATTTACGTGCAACCCGTCACGACCAAAATCGCCATCCCGCAACCACGAATTTGGGTCCCCAAAAACACATTTCTTCTCTGTGCCACCCACTCGTACATTCGGTTGACTACATCAACCCGTCTCCACGGAATGCCACGACGCCTAAGAATACCACTAATATAGATTTTTGCACTTGGGAATTTCTCTTGTGCTTTCATCACGAGGTTACTCATAACCCCCATGACAAAGTCAAGATTTCTTCTCCTTAGATCGTTGGTATCAACATGTAATATTACGGTATCTGGCGTTCCGAAGTCCCTGTTCTCCAGTACCTTCGAAGCTGCTCTGTTCGCGTTCCCGGGAGGCACACAACATCCATGTGTTCGTTGTCCTTGCCTACATGCCGTACTATCGAGTCGCCAAGAACGAGAATGGGTTTTCTCGCAATTGGCGCCTCTACAGTTGGCTGCGCGACGTCTCCTACTGTAACGTCTCGAAGTTTCTGCTCCATAGCTATGTTTAACTCCCGCAGCTCCTGGACTTGAAGAAGAGCAGCTTCCAGTTTCTCTTCCAGTTGACGCAGTCTGTTTTCTTTGCACTTGCTGCAAAACCAATTGCCGTTATCCGTGTCCCCATTTTTACCACAATTCGCATGGTACCAGAGCCCACACAAATCGCACTTCTTGGCGGATTTTAAGTTGTTATTGTAACCACTACACAAGATGCGCACTTCATTCACTTCGTCTGCAGGGCCCGGGTTAGGTTCGACACCACGCAGTAGTACCGCTATCGTGGTCGCACACAACGCTGCTGCTCCAGCAGCTGCCCCGTCCCCGCGAAGCGATGCCGAGGGGGCCGGCGCTGCGCACGGGGAAAAGCGCATGGCCCACGCCCCGATGCGAGCCCGAGTCGCCCACGCCCCGACTGCTAAGACGACCGGCGACTGACTGGATAATAGCTTTTGCAGCCTGGAACCCAGCATCTATCTGGCATCTGCAAAAAATGTTACACAATTACGTAATTACATAACTTTTAAGTAAATGATGTCACTATATATAAATTATTACATATATGGCAGTGAGCAAACTCTTACGTTTCCTTTGATAGAAAAGCTATAGTCTGTTATCAAACAGTGCTCTATACATCTATAATCTTATAATCCAAAACAGAAATTACTATGCAAAAAACATGCAAATAGAAAGAAACAGTATACGGTTGAAGTGGGCATGTGCAACATGTAACGAAAATCATAAAAATATTAGAGACGCACTGCTTATATAAATTCCCGTTCACAGGAGTATTTCTTCGTTTCTTGCTTTGTGCCACCTGCAAAAAAAATGTTTGAATATCAAACTTTTTCAATCTGCTACAATACATACGTGAGTAACGTGACGAAGTGAGGTTAACGTACTTTCTTCTCGAGAAGTATTAAAAAACTGGAACAACACAAATTGTAGAACTGTAACTCCAATTTCAGAACTCACAATTGCAATAAATAATTAATTATCATCCACTGATGGGATTACAGCGTCCAGATATCTAATCACAAGATAAAACAACAACGCATTTTACACAGCAACTGCATACAACGCCATGCCCGCAACTCAGTTCAACGTGGTTACTCCACTCGCTGAGTGAAGTAGAATGCCTGATGTGCCTGTTGCCGAATTTCGGGATTCCGTCTTCCTGCAACTGACGGCCATGGGTTCGGGGTCAGCTGTGATGCCCGGACCACTTCGGAGCAGACGAGACGAGGCGTGGCATGCCATGGCGTGTTGAGCGGTGGGCTCTGGCTCTCTGATAACGTGCTGTGGTGTGGCGTGGCGTGCTGTGGCGTGTTATGTGAAGAAGAGGGGATTGCCCCCCAGGTTCAGTGGGCAATTACCACTGACTTGCCATTCGCTGAAGCGGCGGCGCTGAAGCGCTGTACGGCGTGAGAAGACGCGGCACGGGAACTTAATTACGAAAAATAGCACTATTTTCCATGCACAAGACGACCCCTCTCCACCTGCCATTAGAGATAACAGTGTTTTTCAGCAAGGAGTGTAAATTGATGTTAATAGTCAGAAAGTGTAAATTGCTTTGTAATGTTCTTTGGAGTGTGTAGGCAAGAGTTCAGGTTTTTTTTTGTGGCTGCCAATTATTAATTTCCTTTTGAAGTAAATGTGTTTGTTCCACTTGGAAATAATGGTTCTTTAGATATGTGTTTTTCCCTTTAGTAAGAGTTTTGAAAGATGTGAGTTCTTCTTTTCCTTGAGATACGGCTAAAATACACATCACGCTTCGTAGATAGTTTTGTGTAGAACGAGGATACACTGAATTCAATGGTATAAAGTTGTTTCCGTTTAAACGTTTTGATTAAAATATATATGTATTTTTCACGTTTATTTTAAAATGTTTGAAATAGTAATTGAAATGTATTAGATAAATTGCTATTTTATAATATTAATGTAATATGCTTTCTTAGCCCCACTGAAGTAAGTGCTTTCTTATCCCCACTAGTTTATATTCTTTGTCAATATGGCGTTGATAATCTTGTTTCAGGCTTTTATCTCATAATGAAATTACTTACTTGGTTGATGGAACATTCACAAGTTTGCCTGCATTACATTCTTTGTAAGTATTTAGGTTCATTAGAAAATGTTCAAAGATAACTATTTTGTTTACTGAAGTATCATACGTAAAATGAAAAAATGCAAGGGAAAGAATGTCTTGTAATGTTACTAGAGTCTTGTATGAGTTTCATTTAAGAGCTGCCGTGTAAATATACACAAAAGAATCAGATTTCACTTCTTGATAGCCTTTACTCAATTTCGCATCAATTCCTTTGCAGTTTTATCTGTAATGTGAAAGTTAATAATTTTGATCAATAAATCAGTCATGGTTTTAAACATTTATTAGCCTAATAATAATATTAACTGTATTTTTCAGAATTAATTTTATGTAATGTTTTAAATTAATTAATAAATTAAATTAATAAGTAATACGTATATATAATTATATACACACATATATATATATATAATTAGTATGTAATAATATATATGTAAATAATAATAATAATAATAATATAAATAAGCAATAAAGTAATAAAGTAAATTAATTTTATGTAATGTTATTTGTGTAATATGAATTTCTTCTATAAACTTCTTTCACTTCTTATCCCGTTGTATTATTTTGTTATATTTTTCAGAGATTTAAGTAGTAATAATATAAAGATAATAGGAAGCAATGTATTTCGCAGCACGACGTCTCTCAGCAAATTGTGAGTATATCAAATTATTCTCTTACATAGTTCAATTGAAAATAGTACATGAATACTTAGCATACAATGGTAATAATTACATTGAAATGATTGAATATTTTTCATAAAAATATGTGTAACGCTAGAAAAAGATTTCTTGGTGGTTCAAATGTGGGTGAATAATAAATTATAGATATTGACTAATGTGTTCATTTTTAATGATTCTGTTTAGAACAACGGATGAATTTCGATTCTGTTGTTTGGCTCGCCATGTTGCGGAGTGCTATCCGCCTCCTGATGAATTTTCATCTTGTGAAGATCTGATGTCGAATTTGGTTCTTAGAGTTTGTGTTTGGGTACTTGGAGTCATCGCTACAGTTGGAAATGGCCTAGTAATTGCATGGAGAATGCATTTTAAACACACAAATCAGGTAACTATTATTCTACATAAAGAAAGAGAACGAATTACGCTAATACATTTTTCATATTCAGTGGCGGCTCTACCATAAGGTCACATGGTCACGTGCCCTCCCACTTGTAAAGGAAAATATTAATAGTGGACTGAAATGCGTGTCATATTATCGAGTAATAATTCTAGAGAATTTACGTTTAGGTTTTCACGGGCGATATCGATACTATTTCACAGCACACATAACGAGGTAGTTGTGGCAACAGGGCGAAGTCCGCAAGCTTCTTGTGACCAGCTCCCTCCCGTTCAGCAAAGCTTTTCCTCATAGTGCGAGGGAAAAAAGGGAGGGGGTAATGCTCCCTTAAGGCCCTTCACGGTCACAAGTTTTTTGTGACTGCCACTGCAAGCGCCACTGTACAGATGTACATACGCTCATAGTATCTGAGAAATGAAATGCTGATTAGCTCAGGACCCGCGTAATCTTCATAATATCAGCAGCCGTGAATTCTGTGCGAGTTTTTTTTTCTCGAGCATGAGCGTTTGTTGTTTCAATTGAATTGTTCTCTCTTCCCATTCAGCCTAGTTAATACGTGAGAAACCAATGAGGAATTTCAAGTGTTTTTCAGTTTACAGCGCTTAAACTTCAAAATAAAATTGTTATTAGTTATTTTCTAGCTTTTTGTTTTTGTGCCCTACCTGGCCTGAAGTTTAGAGCCGCCACTGTTCATCTTGAACTTTAAGTAATTAAATCAAGAGCCTAGTCACTTAATTTCGTCTAACAGTTATTTATCAAGAAAACGTGTGTTCCATTAAAATTCATTAAATCCCAAAAACATTCTAGGACTCAGTAACAAATTCACGTTGTCAGATCCATATTATTATGGTTACCTACTACTTTCTCGCGTATTACTTCTCGCCTAATTGTCTACAATG
>JAHLJT010001031.1:0-21165 GCA_031308135.1 Acheta domesticus
GCCATTCAGTTCGCAATGCAGTCCATGTCAATCAGGAGATTCTCTTTTTTCATGGCGGCCTAACACCTCAAGCTGTCGCGTTCTCCCCGCCGCCGCTCCTCCCCCTTACTCTCTCGCAGGAAGCGCCGCCCTTTGTTCTGATAAAGCGGCGTCCGCGCCTCGACGCCGCCGGCGCCGGAGACCCTTTTGTCCGGCGCCGCCGGGGGCGAGGGCGCCGCAAGCGGTACCGCCCCCCCCCGCGCCGCGACGCTACGTCCCCGGTATTGATTCCCTCCCTCGCCCCCGGAACGGTCATGTGTGCCCGCGTCCCACTTTCATGGCATATTGTAAGCCGCGATAATACTTTAGTGACAGCGGAATATACGACGCCATTGGACACGCCGTCGAGAGCCGCAGAAGGCCCCGCCCCCCTCTCCTTGAACGGAATGAGGACACCGAGGACTGAATGGGGACGAGGGAAAGAGGGAGCGGAATCCGAGAAGGGCCGCGGAGGGCAAGAGTTCGCCGAAGAGATGTCGGATGGGGGTGGGACGGGAAGTGACAAGATGGGGTTGGAAGGACGACAGACGGAGCGAGGCGGGGGAAGGCGACCTGGAGGCTTCGGAGATGTCGCGGCGGTTGCAGTGCGAAAGGTAGCACTGGTGGTGGTGACAGATATGAATGTATCTGGAGGGGACAGGAGGGTGAGCTGCGAAGAGGGCAGAGAAGGGCCAGGGGCGAGGATGGGAGAGGTGATGACAGAGGCATTGGCAGTGACGTGAAAGTCAGCTCTGAACAGACGAGTTTGTTGCACGTGTTTTTCAAATGTATGAGCCATAGTGGGAAGCAGACATGGTTTGTGCATTTGGCATACTCATTGGAAGTTTGTATTTGTGAAACCAATTTATGTGACCCAATGTGTAAAGTTTGAAGAAAGCGTTTCTAATAAAATGAAAGTTAAAAGATGCGGACTGCGATGCGACATCACCGGTCCTTTGAAACCAAACGGCATGATTATGAAACGACCAGGTAGACGAAGTAAAGACACGACTAGTGCGCTCCGCGACGTGCATCTCCCCCACGGAGACGCGGGCACGTCGGGCGGGTGGCGTGAACAAGGCGCCTCGCAGCGGGGCCGCGTGCCCAGCGTGCGGCGCGCGGCCGAGGCGACCCGGCGAGGCGGCGGAGGCGACGAGGCCGGCGCGCGCGGAACGACCGCGACACAATCGAAC
Organism: Acheta domesticus; assembly: GCA_031308135.1. Classification (NCBI taxonomy): domain Eukaryota; kingdom Metazoa; phylum Arthropoda; class Insecta; order Orthoptera; family Gryllidae; genus Acheta; species Acheta domesticus. The sequence goes on from JAHLJT010001031.1 coordinate 1,212, forward strand.
AACGCCGTTTCATCGGCGCTTTACGAGACGGCGACGGCTCAGCGGCTCCTCAGGCGGCGGCGGCGACATCGCGCGACACCGACGTCCGCGGCAACGCGCGGGCGGGCGACTGCTCTTCGGAAAGTCGTACCGCGTTTTATGTCACCTCCATAATTCATCGAGCTGTTAGCGACTCCCTCCTTGCCGCCGCTGCTAGCGCCTCGCGTACGCGCTGTTGCATTTTTACCAGCGGCCGTAACCAACCCCCTCGTCGGAGGCGGCGGTCGGGCCTGTCCGCGGTTTACGCCCCGGTTCCACCAGACGGCCTGAATAAACACACGGGATAATGGACGTGCGGCTGTAACTCGCGTTATGTGCTGCCGGAGGGGGCGGGGGCGGAGAAAGAGGAACGGTGGAAGTGTGGGTTAGAGCGGGGGTTGCGACGGGGCCGGGCTGACGGCGCTGGAGGAATGTTGGGATGTCGGGGTGACGGAGAAGGAGAGGATTGGTTGTGTGGGGCAGGGGAGGAGAATAAGGCGCGAGGAAGGAGGCGAGATAGTTGGTGGCGGGAGGCGGCGGGGGGTGACGATGGTGACGCCAGCAGCGATATCCCCGAGGCGGACCGTACTAGTTAGTGGAGTTGTGGGGATTAGGTATGAGCCCTGTGATACTCCTCTCGCGGGATTCACGGGACGTCGAAGCGGCCTCTTAACCGCATTACAGCGTCGTTCGGGCGCCCGTTGTGGCGCTCTCATTATGTAACGGAGACCTTTACAAAGGGCCAGCGTTTCAGTTTGGTTAGATGCAGCTGCGGCGCGGGTCTCCATTAGCGGCAACAAAAGGTCGTAATGATATTTCGTTTATGGCCGGAAATTACTCTTAAATGGAGATGATCTAGTAAATCATGATCAAGAGATAGAGGCTAGAGAGGTTTGCGTTCTTGGGGACACATTTTGTGAAAACTTTTCACACTTATCTCCCTTTCATGACTTAGATAACAACTTCAATATTAATCTCATTGTTAGAAACGATAAACGCAATTAGAAAATATAATGGTTTGCTCTTATTAATACCTACTTTCATTGAAGATGACATTTCTGATACACTCTTCATACATGTGTACTATTTCTCAAATCGTCAGTATGTCCGATTCTTCCAACAGCATTAACACGTTCGGTCTTTCTCTTCTTGATTTCAAATGCATATTTTTTCAATTATAACCACATATTACTTTAATCAGTTTACTTGTAAATTTATACGGAAGAATATTTTGTTCTATATGAATTTCATGTGAACTGAAATATTTTGGAAATAGAAACAACGAATGTCGAAGTGGGGAAGTGCTGCAACGGTAGGCTATTAAATGTCGTAGTTAATGGGCTCTACGGAGAAAGAAAACGCTGGGAAATGTCTCTTAAACGACTGAAGGAGAGCTCGTGAATGGAACTTAAGTGGCGGAAACTTGCTCTTAAGAAACGTTAGTCGCGCGACTGACTCTTTTTCTTAATGACTGTCATTAATGCCACCCGCTTCGCAGTCTGTAATAGGTCGGAATGTACTCTTGCATTACGCATGGCCCTCAATTGCTGTGTGCAAGAAGGGGAATGTAAGTTCCAGTAGATATCTTGAGAGAAACAAAGTTTCGATATGCTTCGACTAGAATAGAGAAGCAAAAAAATATTGAGAGTGAAGAATAGTGGAAAAAAGAGTCTGAAATTTTTTCTAGAATATTAGCAATAGCGATGTCCGTGTATTTCATTTCTCATTTTCGCAAAAATTATAAAATATTAACAGTTTCAAAACGATATATAGTAGTTGAATCCTCTTCTATTCAAGAATAATTTAAATAAATTTAATTAATTGTTAAAATGACACTGTATTAGAATTATTACTCTTTCTCATTTTCGAAATAAATTATTTTATAACATTATTTATTAGCATATTTATTTTTAAATTCTTTATTAATAACCAACTTTAATCTCATCAATAAATTTACAGATAACTTAATATTTGGAAAATTTATAACGTCCCAGCTATTAAAAATATTCATGCTTTCTATGTGACTATTACTTTCTTCCAATGCTATTGAGTGTTGAAAGGAAAAATTAATATTGTCCCATTCTTGTGTAATTTTCGTTAGATTCGTAAATGGTAGTAATAGAAGATCAACAATTAAGTCAAATTTAACCAAAATGCTTTTTATTCTCTCGTGCGAATTACTTCCGAATCCTTAGTGATAAATCCCCAACGAAGAATCAAACCGTTTTGAAATCGGACTCCAAAAATGCCGCAATACCATTCACAACATTGGCCACCAACTCAGCTCACTGCAGAGCCACTGACCGGACAGTCCTAGTTTGCGAGTCCCGACGGTAGCAGTGTTATCGACACATATCGACTACATAGCTAGATCGAGTTCAAGGCCGCTGTCTGGAGGAAAAGATCTTGGCGGCAGGTTGCTACGATGATCCGTATGATCGATAGTTTTCCTGGTCATGTTCGATCAACATCAGGCGAGTGCCAAGCAGTACCTTAACAAATGGGCCATTGACCGCAAACGCATTGATCTTTCTTCCTCTTCCTTGTTCTATCATCACTTCTTACGTACACTCTCTCTCTCTCTCACACACACATGCACTACACTACACACATGCCGGGGGACCAGTCGGAAGCTTAGAGCTTGTCCCGTGGGATATATTGGTTGTGGGAAAAAACACAAGCCGACATGTAGGTCGGCGCCGGATCTCGCCATCCAGATCCGCCAACCAAGATCATAGTAATGAACCGCGATGAGAACATGCACTACACACGGGAATATTGACCTTAGCAATTGACGCTCCCTAAATCGCTAATCAATCTACGAACGCAGCTGAAGTTTTAGTGGACATGTGTGTACCGTGTGTTTACTCATTTTGAATATCGGCTGCGATAGCTAAGTGGCAGCATTGTTTCATCTACAGCATCGTTGACCGGGAGGATTTAGGGTTCAAATCCTAACGGTGGAAGCTTTTGACACCGAGTAAAAAAGTAGGTCGAATGCAATCACTGTGTGGAGAAGGACTCTACCAACCGCTTGCTCTTATCGGTAATTTTCCTTTTATTTCGACAGGGTTTATCCTATCAGTACTAGGCGAGAACAGGAAATTAATAAATGGACGTTGGGTCGCGCGAAATATTTTTCGCATCCTTGTTGCCCCCTCTCTCCTTTCACACGTATATTTTCATGCAATACAATAGTACACATGTCGCGAAATCCGTCTGGAGCTTGGATCTTGACCAGACTAGGTTGGTGTACCCCTTGGAGGCATACCTGTGACAAACATCTGCAAGCTGACGTATAAGTCGGCATCGGTTCTTCCTTTTCAGGGAAAAGGAACTCCACAACCTCTCGAGATTTAATTTGCACTACAACCACGGGACTTCTGACCTCAGTAGTTGTCGTGCCCGAAATCAATACATTATCTTACTCATAAACGAGTCAAAACATGACTAGCAATAATTTTCCTTCTTCATTTTGGGCACCCAAGGCACGCAAAGCGCAAGACGGCCAAGAGAGGCTTCCGCGTCGTCCTTCGCAGCGAAACCACGCGTCGTCTTTAAAACCGCTCTGGAGGGAGGCGCTCCGAAGGCGGGGTGGGGAACGAACCGCTTGGTCCGTTTCTTTGGAGCCATCCACTTCCATCGTCTTCTCCCCGCCGCCTTCGTTCTGTGTTTTTAACTCTTTTAAAAAAGTTGGGTCATTTGGGAGGCATTTGTCTCACTCGAGCTTTCGCCACGCTCCGCGTCCCATCCGCGCGCCACCCTCTCGCCCCCTCCTCCCGGCTCCCCGCGTCCCACGCCCCCCTCCTCGCGCTTGTCTCGCCTGGGAAGGGGAGGCCCGGCGCGGCGTCTTAAATTGAATCACATTATTCCCGGGACTATAGATTCCTCGGGCGGGATTTTTTCCTATTAGTTTTGAAAGGTCGCCGGACCGGGGAGCACTTCCCGTCCCGTGCGGGGGCGCGCTCGCAGAAAGACAAATTAAAGTAGAATTTAGAAGACAATGGCGCAATCAGATCGAGGCAGGGGTAATAGTCGTCGTGACAGGCTTTTAAGCGAGCGCCGGTACAAGTGGGGCGGACAGCCTGCGACGCGGTGCGGTGCGGCGAGGCGAGGCGGCGAGACGGCAAGGCTGAGGCGGCGAGGCGGCAGGGCAGCAAGGCGGCAAGGCGCCGAGGCAAGAGAACCGACGGGGTCGTCGAAAGAGGTCTGCGAACGATTCGTGCTTGCGCGATTTCCTCGGGTGAACTTCTTAAACAAAGTACCCCTCTCAAGATTTTGAATGGACAGCTCCCATTGTGATCCAACACGGTGTCGGGTTGTAGGCGTCTTCGTTCGAAGCCCGACGTTTTTCCTCTCTTTTCCTTTTCAGTCTTTGGCGGAGAGAAATGTAGAAGGCTTACGCGGTATCTGGGATTGAGAAGTATGTGTCTAGGGGTTCGGTTGCTTGTTCGTGCGTAAAAAGACAGAAATGGGGCAGATTTTTAAAAAAATTGTTAAACAATTTTAAATTTTAAAACGTATTACTTCACAACTTAAAATATATTAAAGTGAATGTTTGTCAGTGTGATTTTCTAGTGCTATGCAAAGCTACTGACATTTCTTAGAACACGAAATCACTTAAAATCCTTCTATTACAGAATAGATTTCTTTAAGAATACAATTTGCAGATTACTTCATATTTTGTGAAGTTCGAAATAAAATGTCAACATTTGTATTTTTCGGATATTCGCAACTTTTAAAGAAATGCGCTCTTTTTCATTTTATATTTTCTTACTCGATTTGGGCAAAGAAATGAAAGGAAAAATCTGATGCTGGTGTAATATACTACAAGGAATCATGCCTTGTTACGAACATGTATTCCTTATAACGAATACGTGTATCATATTTGTTTCGATAAGTTATTTACGTGAGTAATATGCAAATACGTGTTTTAAAAAAATGTGTCAGGTTTAACAACCACTTTTCTCACTTTCATTATTTCCTTCTTCAGTTTTGTATTTAATGACTTGTTTAAGGTTTTAAAATAAGTATCTAAATGTTGTCTATTTTTTCATGATCTGAAATTAATTTTAAACATAGTTGAAATTAAATTTTGGAAAAACAAATATTGGTCGAAGGTACAACACTATATTTGTACCTCTGACCAGGGGTATTTATGCTTTTGAATATACACACAAATTATAATAATCTGTTAATTTGAACCAATTTTATTAATTCAGCTAATTTCTAACAATGTAATAAAAATGTATTATGCACACCAGCAATAAAGTTCACAGAAACAACGAAAATTCCGACTAAGTAGAACAATGCACATGAAAACGCGTGCCGTGCAAATCTGAAAATGTAGGCGAAATTTAAAATAATTACATTATCTAAATTATAGTTTAAACAAATTATAATGCCATTGAATTTAAAAAACAAAAGCTTATGGAGTAATACAGAATGAAAAATGATCTATTGAACGTTGTAGTGAGATAGATTGACACTAAATAACAATTGCTTTCGCAGACTAACTGATCCACCTGCCTGTGGCGGATTTGAAAGCTTTAACACACGCTCGTCCTTGTTTCTAGGCTTTCTCCAATTCTCTAAAATAAAATAAGAATAAATAAATAATTTGACGGGAAGTAGCCCTAGGATCAGTTGTACATTCGACTGGTGAAAGCTACATGGTGGTCAAAGGTACTGCACAGTTCACATTTCACAAAATCAAGCGTGTTGAATTTGAGATTAATGTGTTTTAAATAGTAAACTACCTTATTTCATCTAAAATGTCTATTGTACGTATTTGTATTTTTCATTATGAAATATAATAAATATAATTCGAGTCATGACATACTAAAATAATGCGAACAAAATACTTACTATTGACGATAGTAAAGAGATGTCTTTTTTTTTATACCGCACACTAGAGAAACGTTACAAATAAAGACAAGAATTACAATACCTTTAGCGGCAGGAGTATAAACTAGGAAAACCAACGTCTGAAATTTATCAGGATTATGCACTCTAACAAGGAGTGGGTAGAGGTACAAACAGGTTCAATTCACACCACCTTCCCCTATATTTGAATTAAGTATGTTTGTACAACTTCGAAAATAGCTTCAATTTTCTGTTGTCTTCTTTCTACAAGAAAAAAATGACTTAACAACACAAATGTCGGGTTATGATAACATATTAAAAATTTCCTCTTATACGGCATACACTTCTAAATAACTACCAACACCTATTCTTTGTTGAACATAATTAGATGTTACGAGTATTATAAAACAAGAAATAAATTTAATAGAGGAAAACGGGGATTATGTTCCAGATAAAAAAAATAATAAACATCTTGATTAAATGTGCTTATGTAAAAATTTCATCAAGTATCGTGTAAATCTCTGAAATAGATTAATACGTGTCTAAAATTATATTACAGTATTTTTTTCAAACATTTTACAGTATGAAAATCAGCAGTAGTATCGCGCAATTAACATGAGAAATTCACAGAATCATTGAACAGAGGGATACCAACTGATTGGATTTGATTTCATTTAATGTGGGGACACAATTACATAATGAAAACGAGGCATTTTCATTAGAGAAGCTCATCAAACTTTCATTGTTTTTTATAACTCAATTCACTGGTGTTGTAATTGTGAGAAATGCTAAATGCGAACTGAGTTGTCAATAGCTCCGTATGTGTCGGGGTAAAATCTGTTTGTAATAAAATAGGCGTAGTTATGAGAGCGTAAATAAATATAGCTCATATTATTTTAAAATAAATATTTTCAACAATTAGAAATAAACTAGCGTACCTGTGCGAGAACTCTCGCTTGCTACACTCCATCCTGTTCCTTATTTTTCCATTTCCTTATTAAGCCTGTAATATATATTTTTCTTCAAGACCCTCTTATCCTCCGTCACTCGTTGTACATGTCACGTGATATTAATAACAATATAATACACCCTTGTCAATATTATTTAACTATTTTAGCTGTATTATCAACTTTATTACATATATTATTAGCTTTATTATGTATATTATTTAACTTTATTATTTATATTTATATATTATTTAACTTTATTATCGACCAAAGAGGTACACCCGTGTAATTCAATCGCACAGAATATCTAGTAATTAGTCATTTCGCTTACAGTTGCATATTCTGAACATACACATACAGTTGCAGGCTCTGAACAGGTGGCGTAGAATCGAGAAGCGTCGAACCAGCAAAAATGTAATAGAATGGTCAAGAAGATTTCATCCTGTGGATTACGATGTAAGGAACATTTCTTTGAGGCCTTTGGCCTCAAAATGGTTGCGTTTTGAAGCATTTGGCCTCAAAATGTTAGTTTTTAAGGTCGTAGAACGCTTCATTTAGGAGTTATTTAACGATATAGATTCAAAAATCCTGACGTGCGTTGCTGGTTGCATTTTACATGAATATTTAGATGAGTTTTATTAACAAATCTTTCATATTCTTAAAGTCAAAGTGCAATTCGTCACGTCTCCGCGAAATTCTCTTTCTTTAGAGACCTCATTAATAATTGGTTGCGTGTGAGAGCCGCAAAGGGAATGTATACTACTGAAATAATATATGAGACGATGAAAAGTAAAATATAATAACTTTTACTTTCCCGTATACGTACGTATACATGGAGTAATATACGTAATATAAGGAAAGATATGTAACGCTGCGCAGAAAAAATGGCGAATTTTCGGCAGAAAAAAATTGTTGCCGGGCCGTGATAACGAAAGAGTGGATAAATCCAGTTGCTAAATTAAGAAAAAAACACGTGGTGTAGCCAGAATCCCTGTTTTGTAAGTACTTGATACCAAAAAAACCAATTGAAAGCAAAACGTCCGTTGTGCTGTCCGCCTGTCTGGCTGCCCGTCCGGTACATGTGTACAACACTAGCACTTAAACTATGCGTACGATTTTTTAAAAATTGAAGAAACACCTGTCCATCTGGCCTGAGTCTGAGAGTTTGAAAAACATTCATTCACACTTTACATGAAGCCCCACTGACATTTTCAAAATTTTCTCGAAAACGGATACTCGGAAAACGGATTTTTGAAAATTTCAAAAGTTCGAATTTTATTCGACGGCTTCCTCCAACAACAAAATTGGAGACAGACTGTTCCTTAGACAAAACTTTGTTCTTCATAAGGAGTTCTTTCTTTAAGGTCATGTACATTTTGTTGAAAATTTTAGTAGTTTTCGCGCAATATTGCGTGCAATATGTGCTATTTTTAAAAATCACAAACAAGATTTTCTCAAAAACGGTTCCAAATTTTTTCTTTACACTTCTGGTAGGGATAGTACCTAATGTACTCTATGAGATGACATAAGCGCCGTTTTGCTCTATTCTTTTGCTTTTTCAGAAATTGCAAGAATGAATTTTTTGACATGTCTCTCACGTCGTTAATATTTACATTAGCGGCAATTTGTTACATTATTATATTAATGAGTACATGCGCTATAGAAAATGTCAAGTAAAGGTTGTCGAAAACTCAACCGCTTTCAGTAAAAAATAGCTCAAAATTCCGCATTTTCAGAAACGCTCGAACGCCATTTTCTCATAAATGGCTCCAATTTTTTTTGAAACTTTTGGAACTGATAGTGCTAATTGCACTCTTTAATATGATGTTAAGTTTATTTTGAGGAATATTTTTGTTTTTTTCAAAAATTACACAAATGTAATTTTTTTAAAGATCTCTCACATCTTTAATATGCACATTACCAGCAATTTGTGAACATTATTATATTTGTGAGTGTAAGTGTTTCAAATGACTTTAAATGGAGTTTTTTGAAAACTCAAAAATTCTCTGTAAAAGAGAACTTCAAATTTCGCATATTTAGTAGTGCTTACACGCCATTTTCTTAAAAACGGCTATAAATTTTTAAAAGAAAATTGCCATTCAGGACTAAGTTTTTGTATTCTTTACTATTCTGAAATTCATATTTCCGAACTAGGAAACAGAAAAATTGAGAAAATATAAAAAAAATGTACTTTGGGCGGCGATACATGGTAGCTGGCAAGAGTAAGTGGCAATTGCGAATAGCTAACTGAGACCAAAGGAAATAGAAAACTAATACGGAAAAGTCCGTGCCATTCTGCAGCACCAGTAGTTTTGTTGTGACTTTTATTAGTTACATAACAATATTTGTAAAACAAGTAGTTGAAGTCGAGATAAAAAATAAAGGAAATTTTGAAACAAATAACTGAAACTGAGTATGGAATAAGATTAAAGATATAATTCATAACAATTTTCGATATGATATTTTTTCACAATATTCTCGAAACTTAGAAATATTTTGTTGAATTTGAATCGCGAAGTGTTAAATACTGTAAAAATATTAATGTTTTCATTTCAAAGTTCGTTCGAAAGTCATCGTATGTTTAGCATTCACAAAAAATATCTGAGCCTTTTCAACACCTTTTCAACAAACCCATGTTGGTGACTCAATAACAATGACAGGATGTGGTTGGAAATCAAAGTTGCTAGGCTCTGAAATATAAAGAATTGTATTCCTGGACGGAAGGAAACATTTTCTATTTTAACTAACAAAATCGACAAGAGGAAAATAATATGTACGTCGCCATTTTAAACTAGAATTCCTCTGGCTTCCGGAATTATATTAATAGTTAATGATATGACGTAACGTAAAATAAAGAAATGTACATCTAATATATGACAATATGTATAGCATTGGATTGGTTTTTTACGATTGTAATGATAGTCTAAAGAAATATGTTCAGTTCCATTAAGAAAAAATATCTCAATATCTCCTAAAATGCAAGTGATAAAATGGAAACGAATAGATACATCAATTAGCCCCATCCCCCAAATTACTTCCGTGAAAACTGCATTGCAATAACTTTAACAGTTCAAAAATTACAGAAGATGCTAAAGTTACGTGACTTACTCTGTGTACTGAGGTGACAAATGCCTTAGAATACCTCGTAGTATTGTGACGGACCTTCTTTTGCCCGGTGATGTGCAGCAACTTAACGTGGCATTGACTCAACAAGTCCCCTGCAGAAATATTGAGCCATTCTGCCTCTGCAGCTGTCCATAATTGAGAATGTGTTGCTGGTGCAGTATTTGTGCGCGAACAGACCTCTCGATCATGTCCTATAAATGTACGACGGGATTCATTTCTGGCAATCTGAGTGGCCAAATCAGTCGCTCGAATTGTCCAGAATGTTCTTCAAATCAATCGCAAATAATTGTGCCCTGCTGGCATAGCACATTTGATCCATGAAAATTTCGTTGTTGTTTGGGAACATAATGTCTATGAATGGCTCCATGTAACTAAACATAACCATTTCCAAACAGTGATCGTTTCAGTTGGACCATAGGATCCAGTCCTTAAGTAAAATCTGCCTACACCATAGTGGAGTCACCACAAGCTTGCAAAATGCCTTGTTATCTATTTAGGTCCATGGTTTCATGGGATCTGCGCCACACTCGAACACTACCAAAGCTCTTACCAACTTAAATCGGGACTCATCTGACTAAGCCTCGGTTTTGCCGTCGTGTAGGGTTCAATCGGTATGGTCACGAGACCATGAGTGTCACTGTAGGCGGCCTAGTGTCGATCTTCTGAGTCCGTAGCCCATTAAATTTCGCCGCATTGTCCTAACGGATTCGTTCGTCGTATGTGCCACATAGATTAGGGAGATTATTTCACGTAGTGTTGTCTGGTAGCAATGGCAACTCTAGGCCATCGCTGCTGCCGGGTCATTGAGTGAAGGCCGTCGGTCACTGCGTTGTTCGTGGTGAGAAGGTATGCCTGAAAAAGATATTCTCGGCACAGTCTTTACATTGTTAATATTGGAATATTGAATTCCCTAACGATTTCCGAAATGGAATATCCCATGAGTGTAGCTCCAACTACCATTCCTCATTCGAAGTCTGTTAATTTCCGGAGTGCGGCTATAATCATGTCATAAATCTTTTTACATCAATTTCTTTTTACATCAAATGAAAGCTCTGCCAATGCACTGCCCTTTTATACCTTTTTTACGGGATACTACTGCTATCTGTATTTTTGCATATTGCTATCCGATGACTTTTTTCACCTTAGTGTATAGCGTTCTCAGAGATGATGTAAACGTGCTCCAACATACCAGAAAATACAGTATTGAGTTTATCGTCGCTATTAGAATCATCATCAGTTTCCCAGTTGAATGCTTGTTCATCACTTATTTCACCTCACCAGGTGATTTTTGATGTAAAATTCATGTGTAGAAAATGTATATTATAATTGGAATAACATTTTACAAACTATTTGGAGAATAAATAAAATATTAAAAATACTGCATTCCGTCATTCTTCATGTATGGTAGTACAGCACAGCAGTAAATAGTCGTTTATAAAGTTTTAATGAAGTAATATAAGGAGTCAAAAAATTCAGAAATAGTGTGACAGCACTTAACTTGCATAATCATAACATATTTGCCATAAAAAAGAACAGAAGAAAACAATTTAACTTCACCAGGTTTTATCTTACGTGCTAAGTGTTTTTTCAGGGGCGTAGCGTGGATTTTTTAAGAGGGGAAGCGGCATATTCTGTATTCAACTTACGTCGTTTACGGATGGTTCGAGGAACTATTTAATTAAAAGTACCTTGTTAATGGAACTTTTCATGGGACATTTCTTGATAAAAGTATTTTTATTCAGTATTGTTATCAGAAAGTAAATATCTCTCTTCCAGTACTTGGAAATGTTTTAGTTAGTTTTACTCGTCGATAAGCGAAACAAGAAATACACAGAAATATTTCTCTATCAAGAGAATAGAACGAAATTACATTCTGGAGAGATGTTTCATCCGGAATCTAGAATGATCTGTTTTGGTAAAAACATGTTTATCAAATAAACATAGATCTTCCCTTATGTGTTGCGCTAGTAAAATTCGACCGGTACATAGCCATCACACTGCAGGCAGTCCTACTAACAGGACAATCTGGAAACCTCAATGCTAATTTTCTCACTAAAGAGTACGTGCTTTACTATTCCTTATTACTTGATACACTTTCCCTCAACGTCTTTATATTAGATGGGAAAGTCCAAGCATACTGTATAAATCTCAAATTTAATCGACTCAACAAAATATCCCTAAATAATGACGCAGGAGCATTTTGCTCCTTTATATACCTTTTTTCACGTTTCTAAATTTAAAGGAGTCATATTGGAAGGTTTCATAAGGAAAAATCAAAGTGATATTATAATGTATTAACTTTTATTTTTAACAATTACATTTTAAAATTAAGTGCAATTCTTCTTGGTTTACGGGCATATACATCAATGACATCATTAAAAAACGATGGCTTTGTCATCATCGAATCTAAAAGCTGACTCTCGATATTCAGTAAGGACAAACGAGAAAGTCTTTCATCGCTTTGTGAATTTCGAAGATAGTTTTTTACTCTCCGGAGAGCAGAAAATGACCTCTCCGCCGACACACTTGTAGCAAGTATAGTGAGAATCAAAGCGGTCAGTATGTATGTTTGGGGAAAGACATCTGCGAGTTCATGGTGCTTGATATAATCATTTAATTTACTGACACTCTTGTGGAACTCATTATCAAAATAAATGGCCGTGAGCTCACTTTTCAATCGCGCAGAGTCAAAATGCCTTCCATAAGCATCCATTAGACAATTGAAAGCTTCACTGGGGAATGACGACTGATAACTTAAATAGAGATCTGGGTTAAGAAGGCTTAGGAATTTCAGTTTAGAAGTATCAGAAAATCTATCAGATACATGACATAATAAGTTGTCTATAACTTCTATAAACAATCTCTTGTACACATTCTTTTCATTCTCTGTATTTTCTACTCTGGCTCGCTTGATGCACTGAAATTCGCTTCTTTCTCTGTTGCAACCTTCCCAAAAGCATTCAAAAGTGTCTTGAAACTGCTTCGGATATATCCCAAAATCTTCAATTTTTTTCATGCAGTACATAATATCATTGGACTTATTTTGTAAAATTTTAAATAATGAGTCAGAATGAGGAAAAATACATGAAAACAAAGTTAAGAAAAAATTAAAGTCAAAGTCTTTCAAAAGATTAAAATAGCCACGAGCAGAGCACAGAGTTACAGCGTCCTAGCCACTTGAATTTTCTGTTACTGAAGCAAATAATTCCTGCAGATCACTCGTATGATTTTTCACAGTCAGTACAAGCCTGCTGGTGAAATTCCAACGTGTTGGTGCAGCTGATGGCAATCGCTTTTTCACTACAGTGTCTAAAGCTTCTATCCGCCTAGTAGATTTAGAAAAGAATGCCCCTAATCCTGATAAAGAGGCGAAAAATGTTCGCACTTCTTTAATACAGCTAGCAGATTGCCCTAAGACTAAATTTAATTTGTGACCATAACAATGCACAAATATTGTTTCTTTACAAATCATCTTTAATTTGGCCTGAAGTCCAGCATGTTCTCCTGCCATAACTGCTGCGCCGTCATACGTTTGCGCTATTATTTTTGTGTCGCACTTGTACGTGCTAATAACTCCTTTTGCATGTTCTAATAATCCAGATGCGGATCTGTCTTTGCTGCAGTCAGTGAAATGCAAGAATCTTTCTTGAACGCCATTCTTTGAAACATACCGCAACACGCTTGTGAGTTGCGATTTCATGGTCACATCAGTCGTTTCATCAAATATTAATGCCACAAATTGAGCCTCAGAAATCTCCTTTTCAATTTCTCTGTGCATAACTTCCGCAATAATATCATTCTGGTCGTCAGGAGATGTTCCACGAAACACATTGTTGCTTTCAATAACAGCTAAAAGTTCAGTATTATAATTACCCAAAAATTTAAGAATTTCAATGTAATTGCCTCGATTATGAAACTCGACAATTTCATTGTGTCCGCGAAACGCCAATCCTAGTTTTCCTAAAAGACAAACAACTCTGATTATATGAGTCAACTTATCTCTGTTCTTTGAAACTTCTACGTTGTGACGTTGTACAGACAACCGAAACTGCTCACTGAGACTGCATTCAATTCTTTGTTTTCCAAACAGTTTGAAATTTTTTAGGGATAGGATGTGAGAAACTGAAGTTTCATGGCGAGCCTGTGCTTTGTGAATATTGTGAAGATCATCAAATCCTCCTTGCGTCCACACGGATTTCTCTTTAGAAAACAATAAACATGGCCAACAGAATAATTTATTTGTGTTTCTGCACCTACTTATTCACGGAACATTCTCGTAGATTTGTGCACGAAAATGTAGTATGAAATTCTTCTTCCCTTTCGAATGACACTCAATATGTAGTTCTGGTGTAGGTTTTCCAGTCGCAATAATTTTTGATTTTTCCTCAAAAGAAAGGCTTGAAAATGTATTTTGTTTTAAATGTTCAATTGCACATCCACATAAAGACGGCGATGCTCCATCACCGTTCGAACTCCCGGCACGGGTTGCAGCCGCAGCCCCTTCCATAATGCTCCGGAAGCGCCGGCCCGTAGCGCGTCCGTCTGCCTACAATAACCTACGCAAGGAACACGTTCGAACAGTTACGAAGGAATCTCCAAATTTTTTAAAAAAAGAGTTGTCTATGAACGCTGATACTTACACGTGCCTTGATGCTCGGTTCACGCTTTATTCACAGTTCAGTAGTCACGTTTCAATCACAGTCCTTAACAAGCAAACTCACTATTCCATCTGAACCACGGAGGTCTCCTGAGGGCTGCGCTTCTCGTAGCCTCGCACAGGGTACACAATATTTCACGCGCCGCCCGCCCTATTCGAACTATAATAGCCTCCCCTGACAATCTTCAGGGCAAGGGAAATACGAAGAAGTGCGTGAAAAACTAGAGACCATGAAAGCCCGGCAAAGTAGAAACTATAGATATTCCAACATTTCATCGAGTTGATAAGCGGATACTAATACATTTAAAATGTAAAAATTTGTGATGGAAATTCGTAAGGGAAGCGGCGCTTCCAGCGCGTCTATGGACGCTACGCCCCTGTGTTTTTTGTAAATTTCTCCAAAGATAGTGGGAGACGTTCACTCTGGATAGGGATGTAATAGATTTAATAATACTAATAATAATAATAATAATAATAATAATAATAATAATAATAATAATAATGTACACAATGTGTGTGTATGTGTGGGTGAGTGGTCGTCCCCAAAATTAACACGTTCTTTCACATTTTTCGCTCATAGAATTCACATGGGTGCTACGCAAACGCCTTGTAGAGGATTCGTAGTTGTGCTGCAACTATATGTACATTCGTACATTTTGTCGCTTTATTCTATTTTATAAAAAAATTATATACAATTAAATGAGGTAATTTTATCAAGTTTTTGATTAGCATAACGATGAATAGCTTTTATACTAGATTCTCCTGATTACATGTTTTGAAAATCTTGTGATTCTCAGGTCAACAGCTGACGTATAGTGTATGTAGTGTAAATTTTTTTCATTTTCAAAACTGGGTCTTTTTTCACCTGATGACAAATTATAATTTGGTTTTAAGTTTTGCCTATGTTGTGTTCTTATCGAGAGTTTACGTCAGTAATCATATACTCCTATGGTAAGTGTTAACATTTTATTGAGATGTACAGTGCCTTTTTGATATGCCTGTATTTATTAGTATTTCTCCTGCTAATGCTCTTTGGTTCTGGAAACACTTTCTATGAAGAATATAATTTTGACATGTTCGTAAAGTGTGTAGTCCTACCCCCTTTTTCGCTTGAAATTGATAAATCTTAAAATCACTTTCTAAACCGCAACTCTTTAAGTCCATGGCACGGAGAAATCGTGCTTGTTTTTAATACTCCTTCTCAAGTCTAATTGCAAATATTTTCCGCGGCGATTTATAAGCAGCGACCTAACACCGTCTTTTTGTTAAGTAAGTCCACTTTGTTAGTCCACTTTGACGCCCTTGCCTCGCGCCTCCTTCGCCACCTTCCGGAAAGCCACCTGTTGACTGTTGACCCGCGATAAGGTTAAGCAGCGAGCGCTACCAGTGTGATGAGAACACTGACCCCTAACCTACACAGTACAAATGAGAGACGTTTAAGGTTTTTCTCATTCTAACCTTATACCGCTCGAGACACTGTATAGACGTCATTTTGCTTGGCGCACAAATATTAGAAGTATTATATACAGAGACAAATATTTTATAGTCCTGACTTACCTTCTCTGAGTTCCAACTTACATACTACTGTTAACATACGTTGGAATGTCATTTTGTGATGATTAATATTTTGGAAATTTGCTGGTATGGTTCTATTAAACTGAAGCTCAACGGTACAATTTTTAATTTTATGTAATATTCGTTCAGTTTTTCACTTGACTAAATCAGAGACCTGAAAAATTAGTAAAAGGTATTCAAGAATTTTATTTAACTTTTTATTTAAAAAGTAAAAACTATTTTACAATTCTGATCAGAGAAAAATGAAAAAGAATTGAAAAAAGAGAAAAGCCGGGGAAATTAGCTCTAGTAAATGAGGGGCTGATTCTTTTAGATCTTCTAACAAAACTGAATGTCCTACTTTGTGATCGCGTCTCCACAGTCGATTGTTACGTATGTCAATATATCAATGGAGCCACTTTGACATAAAGTACAATATTTACTGACAAAATTTGTTGACATAGTGAAAATATGTGTCGATACACTCTTCGCGCATAGCTTTTTGCAATGTGAATTTACACAATAAACAAATAGGTCAGTGCAGGGGTGATTGTGGGTCATATCACGTTGAAACATTGATTACATAAACGGAATTTAAACAGTTTTGGTTTTACAAAAGGACCTTCCTGTGCGTATGAAAAAGAAACATAAATATGTATCATGATTAATTCAAACTCACAACCAGCACTCGAAACCACCAGTGACTACGAGTTGGCAAGTTAAATATAATTTAAAAAATTAAATTTAACAAAGAGCTGTTCATCAAGTATTTGTACTGTATTTTAGAAAGTTACCTCTATAATTGTTTTTATTGTTTAAATAATTCATGCATACCTATGTTATAAGATTTCGTTTCTAATCCCTTCAATGGCTAGCAGTATCCTCATTCCAAAATAATTTTGTTAGATATTTGTTTTGTTTAATGGTTGTTTTGGGAGGGTTGCTGAGATGCAAAATTTCCGTAATTGCTTCGTCTGTGTGCAGGCGCGTCGGCTGGGCATGCTGGAATGATGGCGTCTGCTCTGTCGCCTGTCTTCTGGCCGCTGTCGCGCCTGCCCGTGCTGCCCTTGCTGCTCTTCATACTCGGTGAGTGCAAGATAGATACTTTTCCGTGGCTTCTGCTGCTGCTCCAAGTATTGGGCCTCAGTCCGTCGCAGCCCAATTGCTGTCTTCATCTGAAAGTCGTCCACACATTGTGTTTTTCTGGATAAGAAGTCTAGAATGTAGCGCGATATTATTTCTGGTGGTATGTGAAAACAGGTATTGCAGTAATTTCAAATGCTCTTCCCAAATGGGACTACTGATGATAACTATCAATGTCTCCTATTTGGGGTACTGCTAATCTGCACGCCATGTGTAGTTGCTATATCTGTTTGCAGGCACATCGGCTGGGCGCAGACATTCGTTTCTTGGGGATTCAAATAGCGATGGATTGACATCTAATTAATTTGCTCTACGTTTGGTGTTCAGTGGAAACTGTACGACTAATTTAATTGATGCACATAACAAAACTTTTACAATTATAGCGTCACAATGCTATAATCTGTGTGTTAAGAAAGCAAACCGAATGTATACCTCCACGGCTGCAGTATGCACGTTACGGGTAAATTTAACATGGAACTATTGTTTCATCGAAATCGTTTGATAATAAAGAAGACATTATGTATACATGTAACTAGTGCCCCACGTGTGTTGTTTTAGCGTGGTGATAGAGAGAGAGGTACACTTATTGGAAAAGAATGCACCTAGAAGAAGTAATGGACTGCAATGCTTAATGAAAGAATGTGAAGCTTAGAACAATATCATTACTAGGGTTCAGATTTTTAAGACAATGTCGTTTTAATTCGGGAAAGCTTTTCCCTAAATAGATTTTATCATGTTTTATGCTTTTGTGAAGAAGTTCATGTTTTGATCATATAAATACATACGAGTATTTTAGCCATTTTATCTTTTTTAAGTTATATTTTGGACGAAATACCAAATAAAGGTACATTTCTCAAATTTGTGTTGTTTTGGATATACTTAATTAGAAAGTTTTTCACAATCTCTCCCTTTTCTATGGAATTATTTTTCTGTGTTCAATGTTTTGCGATGAGAACCTTTTCGTGAATGACCACGCTGGTTAGTGAACCGTTGTAAGATTAGAAACTCGAACTAAAGTCTTTTGTTGTCGTCCCTAATGATTTTGATGCCTTCTACAAAGTCGACAACTAGTTTTCTAACGTGTCATGTGTATAGTGCAGTAGTTGCTTGAGTCAGATATGCAGAAAGTGAAGCGCTTGGATGGTACACGAGTTACAGGGTTTGTAACAGTATTCGGTGAGAAGTATTTTCATACAAATGGAAAAATCTTGTTTTGCAAATGTATGCAGAGAGAGCAACAACCGACAAGCGTTTTATGCTTCATCAATACTGCAATTCTGCGAAAAACTAAAGCAGTGTGGACAGGGAATGTGTCGGGGAAAGCAGACAGCGATTGTTATTTGAAGCTACAATTCGACACCAACTACCATTCTACATTTCACGTGAGTTTTTAGTGGACTTTTGTGAAATGACAGTGATTTCAAATATTCCTTTATATAAAATGAATTCCCTAGATTTAAAGAATTCTTAAACAAATTCACAAAGCAATCCATCATCTGCAATAATTTAGGATATATTAGAATTTAAGTTTTGTGTCACAACAAAAACCTATAAAATATACATTGTGTCGAGAGCAAATAAATATGGGTCTCAATAGATGAAACCCAAAGTGTAACTGAAAAATAGGTTGCCAATGTAATTATGTAACTCTCCAACAGAGACAAGGAAAAAAAAAACTATGTTAGCGTACGAAGTATTAGGCAAGGAGAACAATTTTTCAATTGCTGCCTATTCGACAAGCAGTGAATTTATACTGGCTAGGGAAAGTGAGGGGTGAAAGTATTCTCCTTTTCATGGCAGACGCCTGCATCTTACATGATTAAAGCAGCAAAGGCGGGATCAATTGTTATATCCAACTAGTGGTGCTGCAACACATACTTTCTCGCAATGTTTTCTAATTGATCTACTGTATTATTCTACTACATAAACATGCAAAAGATTTTTCAACCAGCAAAAATTATACTCCGCACCGAGGTTTGAACTCAGCTCCTCCGAGTTAACTCTCCGGCATCCATATCTCTATAACGTGTTGTTGAGAATTTTTTTTTAGAAATTACATAAGTTCAGATACAAATTACGCGAAATCTACTGTTTTGTTTCAAAAATTGCACATCATCTTTTTAAGAACTGATTTTTTTAAATAAGACCGTATCTAAGGCAAAAATCGGTATCTTCAATTTGGTACATTTGAAATATAATTGTTGAAAATACAGAGAGTTCGCCTAAAATGGGACCAGCACCATACTTTTTACCGTACCTTGTTGCATTAGAAGAAAAATCTGAAGAAAAATGTTTGAGAAAAAATTATTAAAGAAATAATTTAAAATTGACTATATTTCCCGCCAAAAGAACACATAAAAATATTCATATTTTCAAAAATTGCACATTACCTTGTTTCAAGATGTATTTAGACCATAGATTTGATTAAGGAAAACAATCTCTTTCCTCAATATTGTAGTTGTAGAAAGATGTCAAAGTATTGCACTTTTGCAATTTCGAAAAATCTGGAATCAACGAACATGAGACTGTAGTCTTTAGTGTCCTTTACGCTATCCGAACACAAAGCTTAATAAAAAATTGGGAGCCACTTTTGAGAAAATTTTGAATATTTTTAGAAGCTCCATGAAAAGTCCCCTCAGAAATC
>JAHLJT010001032.1:0-29969 GCA_031308135.1 Acheta domesticus
ACATAGCAACATAGAAAAACCTCAGTATAGTGATCTCACCCACTCACTTAGATAAGAGAAAAGCAACATGCACGGTATTTGGGCGGTAAAATGGTAACTAGCGATGTTAAGTGGCAATTTTGAATATCATTCTGTGGAATACTTACGAATGAAAGAACACAAAAAATAAACGGCCGTTTGTGACGCGCAGTCCTAAGGGGGTTCCTTTTTGACCCCAACAGCAAAATGCCTAAACTCGAGAAATTATAGCAAAATTACTAATGAGAGTTTATTAGACGCAACATGGTAAAACATTCTGGTAGAGGAAACATGGACACGTAAAAATTGACACAAGCAATTATATTAGCAAAAATTATGGTGTGGGGTACAAAATGTACCCACTTCGGACTCCGAGGGTTTGAAATTTCTAGAGCCTCTTTTGTCTCCTCAATTCTGGATGAAACCCTTGTTGTAAGCAGCAAAGGACAATTGTCAACTGTTTTTAGTACATGTCTGTAAATTGATTGATTTTCTCTTTCGTATTATATTTTTATTATAGATCATTGCTTTCCATTTTATTAATCATGCCAATTCTAATGGGTTCGAAATGATATGAATTGGACAATTTTGAAAATCATTGGTTTGATAGTGCTCTTATTATTAAAGTATGAGGACACACATTTATATTTTGCTAAGTCGTGAACTTGAGTCAACTTTCTCTAACTTTCAATCAGTAAACCCATGAAGTACGTGTGCCATTATTACTTTTAATAGATCAGTTTTTATTTTAAATATACAAATTATTTGTGTGCTTTAATTGACAAAAATGACAGAAATGGTATTGGTGAATGAGGAATATATAGGAGTTTTAAATTATTTTCTAATTTCTCGAATTACATACCCTAAACCAAAACGCAGGCTACGCCACTGCTACGTAGCTGTTTCCAATAACACGGGCAAGTATGTGCTGTTGTAACACCATGAGTTTGCATTTGTTGTACATTTCGTAATGACACCGTAGGTTCATACTATATATGTATTCATAAGGCGACATATTGGATGTCCTTCAGTTGTGAATGTGTAAATTATACGTGAAATTATCCTTGCTTGTTTATATTCTGTGCTGCCAATATTGTAACAGTTGATATTTATTCATGTTAGTTTTTTAGCAGTAAGAAAGGGCTACTGTTTCTGACTTGCAAAATAATAGCAGATATCCCCGAAGGCTCTTCGTTTGAGTTGAATTGTACTTTATCAAGTGTAGGCAGAAATTACAATACTAATTATTGTAACCTTAAAATTAGGAGTATCACATCTCCGCCTTCACCAATTTCAACCATGTTCAGAAAAATCGCTAGTAGAACTTGGTCCTGACGTATGTAGTTACAGCTCAGAAGAAACGCGGATTTTGCGAGCGAAAATTCGAGATTGTATTCTTGAGATGATTCTAATTTTTTTCCTCCCTATATTACAGTAACGAGAGGAAAAAAAAACACGTAAATATATTCATATTTGTGAAGAAATAAACATGGATTTTCCGTGTACAAAATTCAAAACCGCCAATGTTGTAGTTCACTTGTGAAAAACTTTTCCATCAGGCTTGAAGCGGATAAAACATGTATATTTTTTAAGACGCTTCATTTCTATTCAGAATATATGACCTATTTCCCTGAACGGGAAATTTGCAGGACGGAAAAATGACTTCTTGGGCGCCAGGGCAGACCTCAAATAAATCGAAAATTGATTGAAAGGATTAATGAGTAACTTTCACGATCTCTTATGTATTCGCGGAATGGCATTAGCTCGTGCTTACACCCCACATATTAGACAAATCATGTATCACCCAAAATAGTCAATAACAAAATGTACGCAAAGAGCCAAAAGAAAGTAAATTGTACAGTAATGATAAAATGTATACCAAATATTAAAAATATTTTAAGAATAATAAATGGATAGTCTAATAGATGTTCTAGCAAAAGTGTAGTGAAATTTAGAACCTATATATGCAGTATTTTGCCCATTAAGTGTCAGAAAATTTCGTTTCAATTAATAAATTTGTATATATTATAGAAACTTCATGCTAAACCAATATTGAATCCTTATTTTTTGCATTTCTTACCAAAAATGGTTCAGGACGACTGTTTTCTGACATGTTAAAAATTCCTTCTGAAATTTTCCATTTAACAGGCATTGTAAATGTGGATATTTTATATCTCATACATCGCCGTTCTGTATAGAGCTCCAGAAAATTATACTCTTTCACTTTTGAGAGATAATTGAACTCAGTTTGTCAAATTAGATCATGCCGTGATTAAAGAACACTATGTGTTCATTGCTGTGACAATGAATGAACTGAATCTGCATGACATACGTACATTGTTTGTGCTCACGGGGAACAATCATTACAAATTATATGGAAAAGTATTATGCGGCCATTGTGCGTTGCTTTGACTGCATTGCGCTTTCGGAATATAACTGAGTAGAATCTGAAGCGAGCCATAAAAACACTCTATAAATATCAAGCACTAAACAGTCATGTATTCATTTTGCAAACCATCTTCCGGCGTAACAAAAGATATGATGAGAGAGTGCGCTTACCATGATTAAATTAATATTGCATTTCTAAAAGTATTAAACAAATAGGCAAACTGGTCAAGGAGCATGATTCTCTCCATTGGATCCCAGAAATTGAACATTGTTAATTTAAATTGAAACAATAGATACTTCATTGTGAAAGAAAATTATGAAAATAGTTGTACTATCTCGTTACTGCCACATTCATGAATGTTCACAAACCAATACTAGAAAACTGTTTCCTAAAAACCATAAATCATATTGTCAAAGTCGAAAAATTGAAAATGCATGTGTATTCGCTATTATTATGAACAAAGTATAGCAAAAGCTAAAGTACATAATAATAAACAGAAGTAATGAAGTTTTTTTATATCAACATTATAAACAAACCTTATGGCAACAGAAAATCGGACAGAAAATGGAGGTTTATGAAAACATTCAATAATAGTATGTTAAGCTATTAGCTCATAATATTGTTCATTTTTGCACTTTTTGCAAGGGTGAAAAAAGTAACATTATAAACGAATCGCGCAAGATATTTTTTTGTATAACAATATTATATGGATTTAATTTATATGAAGTTAATTTGGATGTTAAGTTGTAATCTCGGATTCATATTACGACGTCATGAATGCTACCTAAGCTGCTAATTTGTTTACAAATGATAATTAGGTTGAAAGTTACGTTTCAAACCTTATGGATTCTATGCCAAGAGAAACTGTGCAAGAAGCTGCAAAAGCAGAAAATGCTTTGATACCGAAAAGTCTTGCAAACTTTATGAGAAAGAATACTGAAGTTCAGAAATGGCGGATGAAAAACATGCAAATTTTGTATACTAGGCTGTTGTTTTTTCCTGTCTGTCGGATAGGGTTGCTACCTTTACAATTCCAGAAAACAGGTGATCCCTGTGAGCGGGGGGGATAGTAACAATTTAAAAAGTTTTCTACATTACTGAACTCTAAAAAAATTGACACAGACTTTTCTTCATTTTTAAAAATAAATTTACATTTGTTTGTTTTTATGAATCTATAAATAATTAACATTTAATAAAATAGTGTAACTCACACTTTGCTAAAATTCTATTTTTCCAGCTATATTTTTCGTTACTTAGAGCTTTTTTAAGAGACATTTGCTGGTTTTTTTAGAAAATCAATAAATTGACCACAAGTCAAGTCGTAGTTTCAACTTTACAAAATAACTCAGATTTTACAACGCTTAAATTTAATTATTTCGATTATCGATCCAAACATTAGATGGTATCGAAAAAACCATCTCAATAGGAGCATTGCTTACAGGGATAGATTAAATTTTACCCACAACTTTAGGCAACTCTGTAAATATTTTGTCACTTGATGCAAAACCTTTATCCTTTTTTACTTTCCCGTATACATACGTATACACAGAGTAATATACTTAGTGTAGGGAAAGTTATGTAATGCTGCGGGGCAAAATGGCGAATTTTCGTCAGAAAAAAATCCATAGCTGGGCAATAATAACGAACTAGTGGTGCTAACAGAAATGGGACAGACTTTCCCGAATTAGTTTTCTATTCCCTTTCGTTTCTGCTAGCTATTCGGATTTGATACATTCTCTTGCCAGCTGCCATCTATCGCAGCCCAAAGTGCATTTTTTTTGACATTTTATTAATTTTTCAGTTTCCTAATAGTAGAACGGAAATATTATTTTAAGAATATTAAAGAACAGTAAAATCTCGTCCCAAATGGCAATTTCTTTGAAAAGTGGAGCTGTTTTAAGACAATGTCGTTTAAGTGCTACTGTAAATGTATAATTTGAAGCTCATTTCACAGAAAATTCCATATACAGTTCCCAGAATCACAAACGTACCTTTATTTTAATGTTTTCAAGAAATATTTTTCTAAGAAAAGACGGACGAAAATTCGATCTTGTTCAAAATGGAGAAATCGAAAAGTATTCCCGGGAGTTTATTCTTGAATAAAATTGGGCAATGCGATTCTCGCATAATCGCCCGATGCTGTCTATGTCTCGTATGCGTAGAAAGAAAGAGACAGCGTGTGGCGATGATGCGAGAATCGGCAAGACCAATTTTCATATTCTGCTCTCTTTCTAATGAAGACGAAAAGAACAGAATTCTAACGAAATAGAAAAAACCTATAAATGTTAAGTTTGAAACAGTATTTATTTTATAAAAAATTTAAAAACGTATTGAAATTGAAGAAAAACAGAGATATTTTTCAAAAACCGGAGACTGGAGATGAAGCTCAGAAACCGGAGTCTCCGGTCTAAAACCGGAGAAGTGGCAAGACTACTGTCGGAGGAGGTTGGTTAAGTTGCTATAATGGAGGGCCGTAGCCAGGATTATTTTTCGGGAGGGGCTTCCAAAATTTAAACTAGTGTTGCTACAACAGCACATACTCCCGTGTTATTAGAACAGCTACGTGGAATTGAAATATTGCACTTTCTAGCCCTACTAACATCTTAGATATTATTTGAAAACGTCCAATTCAACCAAGAAGCAAACAACTCACTGTTTCCATCGCAGTGTTGTCAAACAACTGCATAAAAATATAATACAAAAGTTTTGTACACTTGTATTGGAAAAAGAGCCTGATACCACACAGCTATATCAAGTCACAACAATGACATGTGATTCACAGAAATACGCGACAGCGGAACGGAATTCCATTGTTGCATTCCCTGCATTGCCGATAATTACTTAAAGAGCTAGCAATTTTTATTTCAAATTTTTTAAAACAAATAATTGTCTAAAATATTAATGTGTAAATGTATAACAAAAGTAATGTAAAAACGAACAAAGAAATAATATACAAAATTACAAATTCTAACTTACGTCGCATCCGGTTGTCGGAAACGCAGTAAATTTGCAGGCGGGCTATTATGTTTGTCACGAAATTGTAGAAAAAACTACTCGTGTTTTCAAAAAAAATTAAGCATGACCTTATTTGAAGATATATTTCTTGATAAATACATTTCATGAAAAAAAAGCTGCCATCAATCTCCACCCAAAGTACAATTTTTTAAAGTTTTCTTAATTTTTCGGTTTCCTAATGGTAGACGGAAATATTAATTTTAGAATATTAAAGAACACAAAAACCTCGTCCTAAATGGAATTTTTTTTTAAAAATTTGCAGCCGTTTTTAAGAAAATGGCGTTTAAGCGCTACTAAAAATGCCAGATTTGATGCTCTTTTTCACAGAAACTTTTCGAGTTTTCAAAAAACTTTATTTCAAGCACTTACATTCACAAATATAATAATGTTTACAAATTGCTGGTAATGTGCATATTAAAGATTTGAGAGATGTCCCACAAAAATTACATTTGTGTAATTTTTGAAAAATCAAAAAAATTCCCAAAAATGAACTTTACGTCATATTAAAGAGTACAATTAGCACTATGCCTTCGAAAAGTTTGAAGAAAAAATTTGGAGCCAAATTCTCATTTTAACTTTCTAAGTCTGAACTTAAAATTTAAAATTAAGATTACATGTTCCAGATCGTGAGTTAAAACTTGTAAATATGATTTATTAAATTTTTTGTTATAAAAATATTTCAACAGCAGAATTTTCTTATCTCAACATAATATTACTTAAATAAAAATGTGAAATTTTATATGCAAACATATTATTTTCTATTTACAAAATAGGCATATCAAACAGGAAAAGCTTTCAATGCAAATACTACAAACATAACCTCTACTTACCATTAGAATCTAAGTCAACTTTAATATTTCTTAAAAAAATGCTTAATTGACACGATGATGTTTTAGATCGTTTCATTTCAATAGCTTTCAAAATACGAGTAACACTGATAGAAAAGTACGACACGCTATAGACAATAGTTACAACATCAACTGATACCTTCATCTAGTATTTTTGAGTATCTGTTTTTGGTCATCTTCCCACGCAATTTTTTACCGCGAGATTCAAACAATTTAAAATATTTAAGCAGCATCAGTGTATTAATTAGCAGAATTTTAATATACTTTTATACATATTTTCATAAATTTAAACTAATAAATAAATAATGAATTAATGAAAAAAAAAGAATTAGAATTTCGGGGAGGGCTTCAGCCTCTCAAGCCCCTTCTCTGGCTACGTGCGTGCTATAATGCACATGCTAGAATTTAGACGGCAGTTAATATAAGCCTTGCTTCTTTAAATATTAAGTCCACAGCGCGTTTACACTATGGTGCACATATTCAAAATTAAAGGCAATGATAAAGATCAAAGACGATATTGATATTGAAACTTTTCATAAAGTAAGTTTACTTATGAAATGAGAAAAAGTTGGATACCAACCTACAAAGGCCATTTTCCCAACAAGATGTAAATACATTCCTTACAAATGATAATGAAGAAACTTTTCTTTTAATATAGGTATAATAATGACAATGGCAATAATAACTAAGTTTTATTTAACTGGTATATTGTATTATGAATTTCAGGTTGTTGCTATTTTTCGCATTTGGTGCTTGTAGAAGTGTCGAATTGTACAATTTGTGTATCAATGATGTGCAGAAACTTAAGAAAAAGTAACAAGTACTTTGGAATTCAATACGTCTTCTGGAGTATCGTTGATAAATTTATCCAACTGTATTATTAATAATCGTTTATAAGAAATAGATGTTCTTTGTTACTCTTGTTAAATATTACCAAATAAAAGCAACATATAATTTTAAAAGAGTAATAAATTAATAAATTAGTTTTTAAAAGTGTAAGTTTTTTCACGACATATTTGATATTACTGCGTACACTGCATTCGAATTGCATGGCACCACTACTTTCTTTATGCACCATAGCTGGATGATAAAAAGTGGGCTGTTACTATTATGTCCGTGATGACTCATATTTCGTGCAGAAGTTGCGATGACCTAATGATTAGTGTTATAATATGCCATATTATGAACGATTTTGTTAATCGAAAAGGGTTGTTTATAATGCTGGTACACAAAAAATAACATTCGTCATCAAACAATTGCCGGTCTCTCGGCGTTTTTTTAACATAAACAAGAGAAGAATATAAAGGAACAATATTTACAGGAGTTAAAAAAAATTAAACTACACATAACTTAAAAAAGCGAATTAATAAAAATTGAACGAACAATTTGGAACATTGGTGAAAGAGAATGCAGGATTAGTAGCAAGATTCTATGGTGTAATTGGAATAAATACTATGGTGACCTTTTTTCGTTTATTAAAGTCGCGTCGACATACTAAGAACTTCTTTATATATATATTGAAACGCACCGCGCCTCTAAATAGAAACGCGATACATTTCAACTTAAACAACCAGAGAACATACAAACGGCGCGAGCATAACTAGGCAGCATGGCAACACGGAGGGGAAGGGGGGCGTCACGTGGAGCGCGAGGCACGAGGGGAGGACAGCGAGAAGTCGGTTGAGAAAGGGAGACGAGCGGAAGCCACGCTAGCGGACGGAGGTGGTGCGCGAGCGGTGCGAGTTATTTGGGGAAAAGTACCCCTAAGTGCTGAATAACTTAATAGACTTGCATAGTATTACATTTCGGACCGTTAAAGAAGTGTGATGCAGACCGAACAGCATTGGGAAGTCAACGGATAGAGTGTATGGTAAACCGAAGAGTGTGAAACCCGCCTGTAGCGTGAGCACATGCATCGCGAACGTAGGTTTTGGGGAAAGATAGAATGTGTAGTGCACAAGACAGTGACTGAACCAGTGATCATTTGTGAGACCGATCAAGCAGTGTCTGACGGGTTTTCAGTGTATAGGAACTTTCCATAATGAAACTGTATGATGACGCGTGAGGAGAACAAGAACACGTGGGTATAGGTTACCGATATTTCACCGGTGATTCAGAGAGTAATATAGTGTAACGTGTTTAGCATAATCAGTTACAACCCAAATCTGGAGTTCAGACTGTCAGGACAAGCATAAGTTAATTAGATGCACTAGTGTAGAAGATACGCGTGGAGCAGCGTGAGGGGCGAACACTTGCCTACTCATCTCCGGCTGGGGGCCGAACGGCTCCGGGACCACGCGACGGGAGCCGAAGCCGCCGCCACCATCGGCGCCGGGCCCCAACGAAGCGACGTGACTCAGGTGGTAACAGGTATGATGCTAGCATTGAAGGTATTAAGTTTTGGTACCAAAACATAGTAATCATTGCATAGGGGATCAGTGTTCGAAAGTGTAATAGTGATATTAGATGAATAACATCAAACTGTCGTTGTATAATAAACTGTACGTATTTATTGTACCCCGAACATCCCAGGGTCCACATTCGCGAAAAAGATCCCGAGCCCTGCCTGAAACAAACAAATTTATTGTACCGTGCCACTTCACGGGTAAGTCACGATTGACCCCGAGCAGTCGGTACGTCACAATTGGCGCCCGAAACAGGTTGTACTCGCGTATTTAAGAAATGTGGCCCTGGCAAATGTAACCAAACATTGGAAAGTCACAGTGTGAGTAAAATCAAGTTTGAAAGATAATACTGTATAAAAAAAAAAAAAAGAAAAAAAAAATGTTTGTAGTGTATTGAGTTATTAGATGGTAGTTATTAGTAATTGTAAAAACGTGCAAGCAGTTATAAAAAGTAATGTTGGAAGGGAAAATTTATAATTGGGGGAATATAAAATATTGTGTTGATGTAGTATAATGGTATAACAAAGTAGAGTTGAAAACAATTTGTAGACAGGGGCAAGAATTTATTGTTTGGTGGGGAATAACTGTAATAACATGTGCATGGGCAGAAATATGTGTAGCAAGTGTAAAGATATAATAATTACTTAGTGATCACAAAAGTTACACTAATACAGTGTGTATGTGTAAGTGATCATTTGGGAAATACAATTAATAAGTCTTGTATTAACAACGACATATGGAAAATGTTAGAATACATAGCAGTTTTGATAAACAGAAAGATTGGAATAATATAGTGGGTACGGGTAGTGGTTTATTGTTCATTGAGTAAAATTAAATGTTTGTTGAGGAAGTATAGAGCAAATGTAGAAAATTTACATACAATAGCAATTGTGAAGGTAAATATTATTTTGTTAATTGTGTAATTAGTCAATTTAGAAAACAGTGTGTAGCATAACCATTATATATGTGTAAAAGAAATACAGTGTGTATTATTTTAATATCTGTGGGAATAAATACGTGTGCAAATGACAATATAGATTAAAGTCAAGGGAAAATAATTCAATGTTAAGGAAAATAAGTTGTATCGTTGAAATTTTGTGGGTAAGATTATGAAGTAACAAATTGTATGTTTATGTATTACTGAGGGAAGTGCTAGGAGTGTGTGAAATTTGATTGTGAATTATTATAGCAGTTTTGCAGAGTGTTGAGGGTATTGATGTTATTATTTTCAGGAACTTACTAGAAGGGTTATTTGCAGTATTTGATACATGTGATGTGTTTATGAAGAGTATTTGGGTATTGAATTTATGTGCATAGTTGATGTTAGAACTTAATTATAAAGAGTGTGTATTTGATATTATAGGCAGTAATCGTGTAATAAGGAATTGGGTAGATCACATAGTAGATTATGCAAATGTGGTCTTCATGCAAAAGTTAAAACGAACAGTGAATATAGTGAATGTTCAGAATCATTGCTAAGGCATTGTTGTAGTACAATTACTTGGGGGATCAGATTAGTAGAATTGCGAATAATTACAGCATTAGTGAGAGTGTAGATAAGCTAGTGGTAGCAGCATTGCTGGTACGGAAACTTTTTACAGTAGATGGACAAAATGAGTGAACGCTACGAAGTAATTGGGGGCGGAAGTTTAGTTGGCGGTAGCAAGATGGAGGCTCAGAAAGCACGTTAGAGCGGGAGGAAAAGATAGAGAGTGGAGGAGACGCGGATGAAGGAATAGGTGGAAGTACATTCCTGGAAAATGGGGATACCGGATTCGGAAGCAAATTGGACGACTCGTCGGGCGACTGTTTTACCGAAGAAGTACAAGTCACATCAACACCGATGAACCAGGCAGCAGGGAACCCAAATCGGGAGGATCGAACAAATATTTCCACAGACATATTACAAACGATATTGAAGGCAATGGACGATCAAAAAAGGGATATGATGAAAACACTAGATAGTAAGATTGGGGAATTGAGTGGGCAAATAATGACAGAACAGAAAGCCGCAGCAAAGGCGATTGAAGAAAAAATTGAGAAATCGGCGGAACAGGGCAAAAAGACCGAACAAAAGATTGAAGAACTGAATGGAAAAATTGAAGAACAGGATAGGAGAGCTGAAGAACGGTATAACAAGTTACGAGACGAGATTAGAGGACAAGTAGAATCCCTCGATCAACGAGTCGAAATAACAAAGAATGAAGTGTCTAAACTTGCGAAACGAGTGGAAGCCCAAGATCAGTGGATTTTAGAGAAATTTTCGGAACAGAAGGGGGAACTGAAGTCTCAGATAAGCCAAATAAGCGGAGAATTGGAAACTCAGTTACATCACCAAGTAAATAGTCAGATTGCCGTACAGGACAAGAAAATCCAGGGGGTACAAGGTCAATTTCGAGAGGAGATCCGAACAGTGGAGAGCAAAATGGCGGATATCCAGACTCAAGTCAAGAACGAGATGCATAGGAGGGAAGAAGACACAAGAACGATTCAGCAATCGATCAAGGAAGAAATAAAGGGAAACATCCGAATATGCGAAGAAAAAGTATCATCCTTGCAGTCCGATGTGGAACTAATTAAAGAATGTCGGATAATGCCAATCATCACGGGTGGAATACCAACGTTCACGCCCCCAAAGTCACTAAAGTTTTCGGGAGATGGTCGAGTAAACCCCTGTGCATTCATGCGAGCAGCAGAACGACATCTAGCCGTGATCAACACATCGGAAAGATGCAAGGTCCAATTCCTATACCTGATGCTGGATGGAAATGCACGAACGTGGGCTGACACATTCGATGCATTTCCGGAGACATTGAAGGAATTTCAAGACCGGTTTTACGAGCGGTACTGGAACGACGAGATTCAAATGAATGTAAAGTTAAATCTGATGAATGGGTATTATAACCAGTCGATGGGAACCATGCGGGAATACGCAACGCAACGCGTTGGAGATTGTAAAACACTACGTCCTCCAATGAATGATCAAGAAATCATATGTCTATTGACGCGCCAGTTTTCCTGTGTCGATCCAAAACAATTTACGAAGTGCGAACCACACCAATCTAGAAAGTTTCATGAACGCACTAGGAGGGTATGACCTAACTTTTGCTAATGCCCCGAAGAACAAGAGGGAAGGAAATGTGAACACCCTGAGCATGGAGCCAGCCAGTAGACAAGGGAACGGTGGTGGAACAGACAACCAGTGGATACGACATGAGACAAGAAGTCGGGGGCAATCGGAACAGAATAATCAAAGACCGCAATGGAGAGGACAAGACCCAAACCGTCGAGAAGAAGAGAGAGGAACGAACCAAGGGACGCCCAATCAATCAGCACGGCCTGGCCCAAGTGGAGGACAGGGAACATCTTTAAACAGATAGAGTCCGTGATGACAGGCGACCCCATTACGGACACAAGGAAGGAAGAACTGAATGTGGTCCCTATCAACACGATTCGGTTGGTATCTTATGAATCACAACCGTGGCAGAGGAAGAAAAGTTCGGAAGTTCGCATGAGAAAATGTCCCACGATCAAAATAGAATGTGAGGGGGTGGTAACAGAAGCACTGGTTGACACTGGTTGTACTACAACAGTGGTATCAGAAGAATTTTATAATGAATTAATTGCGAAAGGAAAGCAAGTAATGTGCTTGCCCATGAATAGGGCATTCGTGATAGGAGCAACTCAAAAGAAGTCAAGCCCTATTACGAAACAAATCATGTTTAAAGTTGAAATCGGCGACCAGGCGTACGAGATAGTAGCTCTAGTCGTGAAGAATTTATTATATCCAACGATCATAGGGACAGACTTTTATCTGAACAACGGGCGATTATTGACCTCGACCGCAAAGTGATAGAACTAGGATACCAAAGAATCGAGATGGATATGGGGAAGGAAGAGGAATTTGAAGCATGTACGGGCGTATTATCGGAAGAGGGAATAGAAGAAAAACTACGACAACAAGTCAACCAGGCAGAAGCACTGGAAGATCAGCAGAGATCCAGACTGTTAGAAATATTAATAGAAAACAAGAAAGTATTTCAGAAGAATCGAGAGCCAATCAAGGGGTTTGAATTCCGTATTCAACTTACGGACTACACTCCATTCAAGCAACGGAATTACCCAATACCAGTCGCACTGAGACAACAAGTAGCGGAGTTATTAGCATCTATGGTGAACGATGGTATCATTAAGAAAGAAAAAACATCGTACACGAATCCTATGGTAATCGTGAAAAAGAAGGACGGAGGATTACGGTTATGTTTAGACGCTCGGAGACTAAATGCAGTGACACTACCATTTAGGGATGCACCACCATCAGTAGAAGAAGCACTACAGAGATTTGGGGGAAGCATCATTTTCTCGAGACCGACTTCAGCAAGGCCTACTGGCAGATGAAGGTGGCCGAAGAAGACCAGAAATATACTGGATTTTCATTTGAAGGGATATGCTACGTATTTTGTAGAGTACCGTTTGGGTTACGAAACAGCGGAGCAGCACTGATTCGATGTGTAGACCAGATTATACAAGGAAGGATGCCGAACCGAGTAACGACATATGTGGACGATATTGTCGTGCAGGCAGGATCCATCGATCAACATTTTCAAGATTTGCAAGAACTGTTCCAGATTTTACAAGAAAATAATTTGGTGTAAGCGGGCGATGAAAGGAAGGCAAAAGTGAAGAAGAAAGTATATGAATTTAGTGAGGGGCAGACAGTACTATTACGCGTGCCTAAAGTTTCTAATCCAAAATTAAAATTATACGCGAAGTTTTTCCCGCTATATGAGGGACCATATATCATCGACCAAATAGTAAACACCAATGTTGCCAAACTAGTCAATGAAAGCCAAGAAGTAGTGGGACACTACAATTTCTACAATCTGAGACCATGTCCATCAAACAAGGAGAGTTAAGACGACATCGGCGGAGACCCATGTTGTGGAGGGAGAGTCATCGCACCCCAAGTGTCAAGTTAGTAAAACCAATGTAAGTCCTTGAATTTTGCGGAGAAAAATCCAAATAAAAGGGGGGAGGGGGGTAATGAAACGCACCGCGCCTCTAAATAGAAACGCGATACATTTCAACTTAAACAACCAGAGAACATACAAACGGCGCGAGCATAACTAGGCAGCATGGCAACACGGAGGGGAAGGGGGGCGTCACGTGGAGCGCGAGGCACGAGGGGAGGACAGCGAGAAGTCGGTTGAGAAAGGGAGACGAGCGGAAGCCACGCTAGCGGACGGAGGTGGTGCGCGAGCGGTGCGAGTTATTTGGGGAAAAGTACCCCTAAGTGCTGAATAACTTAATAGACTTGCATAGTATTACATTTCGGACCGTTAAAGAAGTGTGATGCAGACCGAACAGCATTGGGAAGTCAACGGATAGAGTGTATGGTAAACCGAAGAGTGTGAAACCCGCCTGTAGCGTGAGCACATGCATCGCGAACGTAGGTTTTGGGGAAAGATAGAATGTGTAGTGCACAAGACAGTGACTGAACCAGTGATCATTTGTGAGACCGATCAAGCAGTGTCTGACGGGTTTTCAGTGTATAGGAACTTTCCATAATGAAACTGTATGATGACGCGTGAGGAGAACAAGAACACGTGGGTATAGGTTACCGATATTTCACCGGTGATTCAGAGAGTAATATAGTGTAACGTGTTTAGCATAATCAGTTACAACCCAAATCTGGAGTTCAGACTGTCAGGACAAGCATAAGTTAATTAGATGCACTAGTGTAGAAGATACGCGTGGAGCAGCGTGAGGGGCGAACACTTGCCTACTCATCTCCGGCTGGGGGCCGAACGGCTCCGGGACCACGCGACGGGAGCCGAAGCCGCCGCCACCATCGGCGCCGGGCCCCAACGAAGCGACGTGACTCAGGTGGTAACAGGTATGATGCTAGCATTGAAGGTATTAAGTTTTGGTACCAAAACATAGTAATCATTGCATAGGGGATCAGTGTTCGAAAGTGTAATAGTGATATTAGATGAATAAACATCAAACTGTCGTTGTATAATAAACTGTACGTATTTATTGTACCCCGAACATCCCAGGGTCCACATTCGCGAAAAAGATCCCGAGCCCTGCCTGAAACAAACAAATTTATTGTACCGTGCCACTTCACGGGTAAGTCACGATTGACCCCGAGCAGTCGGTACGTCACAATATATATATATATATATATATATATATATATATATATATATATATGTGTGTGTGTGTGTGTGTGTTTATGGAGACAGACATATGTATTTTTAATGTTACAGTATTAGTTTCCAGTATCCATACTAAAATACCTGTTACAATTAGATTTCTTTTAGAATATTGCTGTCTTTACAGAATTTTAATGTTTTATTTTGATATTCGTTGGAGTCTAATCACAGTTTGGCTCATCTTCTAGCACTTTAATGGAGCTACCGGTCTCTGAGACCGGACAATATTTTTGTTTGTTTATTCTGGCTCACCTGTTTGGCGCCAGGGGTTCTCCGGCCCGATACCTTCTCCCCCAAACCTCCCCTCTACATTCCAATAGTTGTTAATTAATTTCGTTTGATTGTTTATGAGCATTGTGTCTTTTCTGGGAACCCTACTCGTCTCTCATACCGGATAGCTCCAGTAGCGTATGAACTGCTTCAGGTCTGTCGTACCGGATTACTCCAAGAAGGGTTTAGTTGAATCTAAAGTGTAATGGATAACCCTTTCACTAGCCGCGTACTGCATGTTGATGACGTGGACGACGAATTCAAGTGATGTTAGAGGAAGTGTCTGGCGATGAATGTTGTTCAGATTCAGAAATCAATGATTCCGACGAAGATCCTGATTTCGTGATTTCAAATGAAGAAGACTCTGATTTGACGGACTCTAGTGTGGAAAGTGATGATCTTCTGAATGAAGAACTTGATAGAGGTGAGATACAATACAATGCAGAGCTACCTAAAAAGAGCTAACCTAAAAAGATGTAAAGCTAACCTAAAAAGAGCGAGCGTGGCCTGAAGTGGAATAGCTCTAAGCCTAGGCAAAACGTAAGGGTTCCAGCTCACGATATTGTTAGAAGAGGATTACCCGGCCTCAGAGGTCAAGCCAGAGCCCAGGGAAATCACCCAGACAAAAATGCCCTGGCACTCAGAAATGATCATCCACTTAATCCACAAGAAATCCCAAGTGACAAGATGAACAACCGAAAGACATGCAGCAAGTGCCCTTCTCTCAAAGAAAGAAAGAAAGAAAGAAAGATACAATACCAATGTATCAGATGTTCCAAACCTATCTGCCTTGAGTGCAGCTGGAAAGTCTGTACGGATTGTGCTCCTGATTGTGTTTGATTTTGTGTTAGAAGGAGAATTTCATTTCTTTTTATAAAATGTACAGAAAATAACTGTAAACAAGTTGATTTTATTTTTAGTTTCATAAAATTATACATAATTATTTTGATGAAAATTTAGTAATATTTTAAGTTTTAGATTCATTAAGTGAAATTGTAACTTTGTAATAATAAAATATGCCGGAGAACGTATTTAGTGTTGATCTACAGTTTCTATTATATATAAGTTGCCAACGTTTAATATTTATGTTTGTGAAATAAAATCTAACCACCCTGTCTGTCAGACCGGATTGCTCCAATAGCAGACCATGAATCCATGGCTCCATTAAAGTGCTACACTGTCAGAAATTTCCGCATTACTTTTAATGTAAAAGTACATTAAAGTAAGTATCATGTACGTAAATGAAATTTAATGTACACGTACAGTAATTTTAAAGTACTTATGCATTAAATGTAATGTACGTGTACAATTAAATTTACTGTATGCGTGTACATTAAATTTACTGTACGTGTAAATTAAATTTGCTGTATGCGTGTACATTAAATTTACTGTACGTGTAAATTAAATTTAATTTACGTACATGATACTTACTTTAATGTACTTTTACATTGAAATTACTGTATGTATGCATGAAATTTACTGTAAATGTACTAACTTCAATATTTAAAATAATTGTCACCCCGACCGTTCAAATCCGTCTCTCCTGGTTTACGCCCACTTACTCTAACCACTATCCTATCGAGACAATCAACATGTTCTTAGGCCTGATGAATTGCCGGTTGGGATGTACGAAATTGTCACATGTTTGTGACGCGTTTACGCTCGGAAATATGTCCCGCTGATGTAAAGAATACTCAGTTCTGATCTTGGTACTGAGTAACAAATGTATTTTAACATTTAAATTTGTTCAACGAATGGTCACCCCGACCAGGATTCGAACCCGGGACATTTGGTTTACGCGCAGGTGCTCTAACCACTGAGCTATTGCGACATCCAACAGCTTCAGCGGGTTCTTAGGCCTGATGTTTTGCCCGCTATGATATGTATAATATATTCTTTACGTCTACGGAACATATTTCTTTAGACTTAATTAAATATGTATTAACTCTACAAAATTATGTATATTATTTATAATTGTCACTACTTCTTCACCTGTTTTGGACGCGTTTACGCTCGGGAATATGTTTCGTAGGCGTAAAGAGTACTAAATTTTAACATTGGTACAGTGACAATTCTTTGAAAACATTTAAATATTTCCGGAGAATTTGAAAAACATTTAACTAAAGAATTAGCGTACTATGTACATCGCTACAATTTTATTATAAAGATTTTTAAAATTTGAATGTAAATACGAATTTTAAACATTTATATTTTTGTTAAAAATATATGTGTTGAAAATATATTTTAAATTTATTATACGTAAGTCCGAATAGCGGATGAAAATATTTCTAAAACCTACAATGATTTTAATTTAAACATTAAATTTAATGTACAACACATTAATATCGGTTTAATTTACAAGGTACATAACTTTTAATGTAGTCCTACATTAAATCTACATTGGTTTTAATTTTAACATTAAATTTAATGCACAAACACCTTAAAATCGCTTTAACGTACACGGTACGGTAAATTTAATGTACTGCATCTACATTGAATTTAATTTACACATTATATTTAATGTACATGTACATTAATATCGTTTTAATGTACACGGTGCATTAAATTTAATGTGAAAAAGTGCATTAAACTACATTAAATTTAATGTAATTTCTGACAGTGTAGGTATGTGTAGCTGCAGTACTGAAACATAGGACATTGAGTTAAAATATGTTGAATGTTAAGAAGGGTATCACAGTGCTGGCAGATGGTTGGGGATTTCCAGTTAGCAAATGTTGATGACTGAACTTGCAAAGACCAGTTCCTATCCTTGTTATAGTTAACTGATCTTTTCTTGAGAATTTTTGGAAGTTTTCAGGGAGTAAAATTTTTATACTTGTTTGTGTAGAGGGCTGGCTTTCATGGTTTTCCAGAGGTTGCTCCACTTTTCATCCATTACTTTCTTGATGTGTGTCCATAAATCCTTGCAGGTGTGTGGTATTGTTAAAATACTTCCTGTTTCAGGGTTTACACTTTCCTTTTCAAGGCTCATTGTGTTGTATTCAGGCATTATTTTGTAATCTGGTACAGAAACTGTTGTTTTATTTATAGTGACAGTTTTGGAAGGTACCCCCGCAACCGTCATTTCTACACCAGATGCAATTGTATTGGTAATTCTAATCTTATTACCCTCTGACTCTTCAATATTTCTGTTCTGTCACAGTAGATGAACGCCATTCTTCGTGCTGTTTGAGTGCCACGATCATGATCAACTAGCATTGCGGCAGATATTCTACGAAGCGAGTGCCTCGAGAATTTACACGCCTTGGATATTTTAAGATATTTTGCAATGTCCTTGGAGATTTGCCCGGAGGTATTTATTCCAACAGGATTACATGTGTATTTTCCCTTCGAATAAAGTAAAAAAAAGCTTACTGAGTTTGACGTGTCATGGACTGTTGTTCAATTGTCTCCATTTCTTACGAACAGGCATATGAACAAGTAACAACTGACAATCAAATATCAATTGCTTTTTAAGAGCGTTAATCAGGCATGTACGTTACGTACCACGCTAATCACGTTCCTGCACCAGTAATTATTTACCCCTTTTAATAATTATGTATACTGTTGTTATACAAAAAATAGCGTATGCAAATCGTTTGTATTGTTGCTTTAATGTGTTCGCACAAAATTGAAAACTCTCCACTAACATCGATCGTTTTCAAAACATGTTGGCCTATTTACGCAAGCATAACATTATAAACTCGTTGCATAATATACTGCTTAGGTCATTTAAAGGAAATAGTCGTAATAATTTACTTTTGGTTTGCTGTTTAAAATTTTAATCTATTTTCGCCTCTAAAACTGGTCATTTTTGTCAATGTTCTTTCATCAATGTTTCATTATTCCCTTGAAATAATTGAAATAACTTTTGAGTTTCTAAGAGGAAAAATAAATATTTGTAGACAACAATCAATTTTATTATAACTTTTTGTCACTAGCTATATACAACTCTGCACTTCTTTTTCCGTTCTTTTTTCTGAAGCGCACCCAACATTGTTTATTGCTCGCTGTCGTCATTATTAGAGACCGGAAAAATATGTAGTAAGATACGTCAATATGTACATAAATATGCAATAAAACAGTAAGAATATGTAATAATTATGTAAAATCGGATATAATATGTAATATTAAAATACTCTAATTACAAAACACATTTACTTAATACGAAGTTATATTATAAAAAATTGTCTATAGAAATTTTAAAAACAATGCACACGTTTCAAAAATCATTTGGGAAGGAGAAATTGATGCACACTTGCACCATACAACTTTCCCATCAGTGCCTGAACGAGCAAAACCTTCACAAATTGTTATCCAGGAATGTAGTTTACAGTAGGGGGATCCGGGTGGGGGGCATGGGGGACATGCCCCCTCCCACAAAAAAGGCCTAGATATTTCATTTGTTACCTTCTTTTATTTGGCAAAGTTGATTAATTATTTATGTTAAAATTATGTGATTATTTAAAAAATATATTGTATAATATTATATATACATAAGAAAAATACAATATAATAACAAATGTTTATTATTTAACAAAACCTTGGATGGTTCCCTCCAAAATGATCGGCTGGATACGCGTCTGGTAGTTTAGCAGCCAGATTAGACGCAATAGAAGCAATCGTACAAAATGGCGATATCTAC
Source organism: Acheta domesticus (assembly GCA_031308135.1). Classification (NCBI taxonomy): domain Eukaryota; kingdom Metazoa; phylum Arthropoda; class Insecta; order Orthoptera; family Gryllidae; genus Acheta; species Acheta domesticus. Next base: position 19,809 of record JAHLJT010001032.1, read on the forward strand.
GACCAGCACCGCAGCATGGAATATTCTCATCGAAGTGTACACGATGGCGATCACCAAAGTTTCTCGGAAATTAAAACGCGACAGTGATACTTTTCACGCCTAAAGGTGAAAATGATCTGTCGTTGACTCGAACTTCCTACCTCTGAGATAACTGAAGCATGCTCGCCGGTCGTGAGAATATCCGACCGCGTCTTCACGTAGCGTGAACTCCAGTAGGGTAGATAGTAGCACGCAAAAATAATGTAGGAAAATTGGCGAATTGTTTAAAAATACTTCTTTTCATAAAAATATGTAAGAAAATTGATAGAATGTTGATGCCATAGCGAAAAATGTAAAATATGTAATGTAGTACCAAATATGTAAAAATACGTAACGGAAAAATTGGATATTGTGTTAGGACGGCGACAATTCGCCAGGATTAAAATTTTGAGAACGCTAAGTAGAAAGACAAAAAATATGTAATTACATAAAAGTCCTATCTCTAGTCATTATTACCGACTTAAAAATCCTTGCGTGATTTAGGAAAGATCTTAAAACGAAAAAACGCGATATTAACTGCGGGGAGGATTATTTTAATTTGAAAAATCTAAATCACAGATTTTGTGATTTGTATTTCCAATGACGAAATAACAATACCTGAAAACTAAAACAACGTGAAATGTGAATGATTTTAGAAAGCGTTTCCAGGAAACAAATTTAATTCCATTAAACATTCTTTATCAATTTACTTTGAAATTTTGTCTCTTTGTGAATATTTGACGTATTTCTGTTTCCGGGCCGTTTGTGTAGTCCCTGAAAGTACGATTTATATTATATTAGAAAACTGTACCCCATATGCTAATCAAGAATACGCAATTCTGCGAATGCTAGTACTCGAATACTCGTAAATTCAAGTGTGTGCGTGATGAAGTGTCATCATAGCATTTTCCATATTTTTTCGACCCCAAAATTAAATACCTCATTAATATGCATTATGCTGTAAATTTTTCAGAATTCGCAACGAAGGCAAGATGTAATTGCATATTCGAAAACATACAAACAGCAGAATGACAATATTATTTAAGATAATTTAAAAATTAAAAATATTCAATTACGAAGATCAAACAGAAATTAACTGACGATATCGATCTTGTAAAAAATTCAAACGCTGATACATTAAGCGTGAAGAACATTTTGGAGAGATATGAATATCGTGATAAATTTACACGTTTTAAAAAAAATAAGCAAATAACACCTAATTATATGATGACAATCTTTTAGTACAGCATTAATAATAATGACAAGTTGGTGATTACATCATTAATTCTAAAGTGCTAATGAAACCGGAGAAAGTGTCATTCCTAGAAAGGTCACTCTTACGATTTCCTCCACCTATTTCTCGTTACAGTGAGGATTCGCCCATCATTTGAAGTTACTCGTCTCTAATTTAACTCAGCTTTGAATGAACTAACAGACGTAGAGTCCACTATTCTTTCATCATCGAATCCTTCCTAAATTCTTGTCGAAAATAGTTCTTAATATCACAATAAACGCTGCAGTTCCTCTTCCTTCAAGAAAACATTCCTTCCTCCCTTTCGCCCATTTTTCGCGGCGGGTTGCGGGCGCGTCTGTCACTGCGCGCGGCAACGTGCTGGGCACCTGGCGCGGGAATCGCGGGGAGCCCCGCGCCCGGCACGACTCCCCTGCTCCCCCCTCTCATAACTAGCCCCCCTTGTCCACCCGTCGCTCGGCTTATCGTCGCGCCGCATAACTGCCGCCTGCCGCCTGTCAGGTGTACCGCGTGTTTAACTCGTTTGGACCACTCGGCGACCACAAAAAATTGAATATTAATCTTCATTAAAATGCAGTAACGCGTGTTGTGTACAGAGCGACACGTACGAACTGCGAATTATATTTCATTTCTGCGCGTGCGCGGTAAATAACTCGGCGGGGGGCGCGGAGGGCGGCGGGAGCTCGTCGTAGCCGCAGAGATGGATTCCGTAAGAAGGGTCGTTTCTGCTACTTCACTGTATTCATAAAACTTTGGCAGATTCGATGGTGTAATGGTTAGCGTACCGGACTGTCATACCCAAGTTTGCGGGTTCAAACCCGATCGAAGCCGTAGATTTTTAAGGGCGAAAAAATCCTTCGTACGCCTTCCATCGGAGGGGAAGTAAAAGCCGGCTGTCCCATGTTAGTAGATTTACTTGCATGTAAAAGATCCTCAAGCCTAAATGACGCCTCTGAGCTAAATTCAAATCGTCTGTTTCGTCGCCCGAGATAATACCTTCTTTCTCCGCTAGGTGGTGAAAGGAGCGTAGTAGAAATTTGCGTGGTCAGGCGGAAGAGCGGGCCTGATGGCCCGAGTCTCGCCACGTAAAATAAGGCATTAACTATAACTAAACACTAGCATGGACATCAAAAGCAAAAATATATTTATTTTATTTATTTAAATATATTTATGTAGTGATGTGTTGGTAAATGTTTATATTACACATAGTACTAAAATACTGTACGTCAGTAAAAACTATACTTTTAATTTCGACACCCGCTACTCCTCAACTTGATCTGGTTTTCCGGCCACTTTCCTTCATTCTTTGAGTAAATTCTGATACTTTGCATTAAATACTCTTAAAACACTTACGTTTTACTATAAATGCGAGAGCAAATGTCTTAAATGCACTACAATGTTCCCCGTCAGGTTTTGACGTTAAATAAATTACTTTACAGAAGCGCGACATTCCTTAAAACACGTTCAGTTATGCACAATATTTGTTGTCATTTTATAATTATCACTTCAGCCACGATTTACTAACTGGTTGAAAGGGAGGGCAAACCACATTATTCTCGACATAAGAAGTGGCCAACTTTAAGCGTATTCGTCAAATTATATCAAGATCAACAGAATGACTTATCAAGAGGAAAAGACGGACAACAATTCTGGTTTCTTCAATCTGTGTAATCACCTTCAAGAAAAATATTGCAGTAACTGCAGAGATATAGCCAAACATATCGCAAATGTTAGTGTAAATTAGCGAGAAGATTAATTACAAATTGTTCTTACTAAAATGCAGAACCAATAACCTCATTCCCAGACATAACCCAAAATGTGAAATGCACATGCAGACCACATAAAGGCAACCATAAGTCGGCTAAGGAAGTAGATAACATTACTAGCAGGTTCAAAAGAGACATTCTAGATCTGGAAATTAAAGTTACCATCATGGAAATCATCAATCATTAAGTTCCAAGAAACAACACCTTCTTCATCTCCTTCCTGAAGATTTTTATGAAACGTTTATAACAGTGCAAAACACACAATATGAAAAATTATTTTTATTCACAAAAGAAAAACATATTGATAAATACAATGCTCTTAATCAAAAATATTTTATGTGAATATAGCAGTAACATTTATAACGTAGATGCCTTTGTCGATCTTACTGAGATTCAGTTCTCAGAAGATATCAAACAGTTGTTATCTCTAGGTCCTAATTTTGTCATTCCATATAAGTACAATAATTTGCCCATTACCCAAATAATAGCAGATGTTGAGACTGTTATATCAGAATGTTACAGCAAAGAAAAATCAAGACTTGATAAGGGCTAAATGCAACATAATCACTAACTTTCTCAACAAAAGTAAATTTGCACAAGAACCCAACAACAAAATAATGAATAAACTTGTCACTAAAACCAAAAACTTCCTACAATCCAACCAAGACATCGCATTAATGAAAACTGATAAAACCAACAGCACAGAAGCAGTGTATCAGTCAGATTACAACAAGAAAGGAAGAATTACTATCAGACAACAATACACACAAATTACTGAATAAAGACCCTACCAAGAGACTACAATGTTCTAAAAATAATCTCATAGTAAGACTTTTTAGACAGAAAAAATTGATGCTACTGTCAAAAACTAAATGCACCACATATAACAGTCAATCCCCAGATTGTATGTATTAGTCAAGAACCACAAACCGGGCAACCCTCTTAGGCCAATAGTGAACTACATTGATAGTCCACTATATGAAACAAGTAAATTACTCACAGACATATTAAACAAAATAGCACACAACAAATACAACATCAAAGACTTTTGAATTTGTCAACAAGTTCAAAGATATAACTGTACATAATGGGTATGAAATAATTTCTCTTGATGCCGGTTCTTTGTTCACCAACATACCAATTAAATTAGCATGTGACCCCATTAAACAAGTGCGCAAACTAAACCTTAAAGAATTTATGGAGATGTTCAAATTATGTGTCCAAGAGGATTATTTCATTTACAATAATCAGTTTTACAGCATGGGTGATGGGATGGCCAACGAAAGAGACAGGCCATGGCGCGTGAGAATCACGTGACTGTAGCAGTCCTAGTGTGTCTCGCGACTGCGCCAGCCGCCGTTATGTATGAAATTCTTCTTGCTAGCTTTTTGTGGCGCGCAAGGTTGTTTCTGTGGTATTTTGTGCGATAATTAATTGAATTATTCTTTTTGTGAATATTTACATTCTATTCGGAAAATATAACGTTCAGTATTACCAGTAAATGAATGTATTTAGTTCACTGGTGTTGACGTGTGTATTTGTAGGTTAGCACACGTGGCTGACTATTTTATTTCTTTTCGAGTGCAGTTTGTAATTATTTCCGAGTCGGTGCACGTGTCAACGTGCACCACGGTTCACCGCGTGCCCCTCTAATTGCTGATGAACCAAATGTTAAGATAATATCATCTCTAACATTGAATTCCAAATTCCTTTCATTTTTAAATATGTCGATGACCTGATATAGCAATACCCAATGACAAGAAAGATGCATTCTGAAATTATTTAATTCCTCCCATGAAAAATTCACCTTCTCTCTGGAAAATTAAATAAACACAAAAATACCATTTTTAGAGACGGTAGTAATTAGAAATGATGATCACACTCTGAAAACTGACTGGTACAGAAAACCCATCAAATCTGATGTTTATCTCAACTTCAAATAAGACCATTCACTTCGTCAAAATATTAACAGCCCTAGCTTTAAAATTAAGAGCCACCAACCTAAACAACAAGAAATTTCATGCTAAAAATTTGAATATTTTGAAAACTATCCTCATCAAGAATTCATTTCCCAGAAAATAATTAAATAATATTCTATACAATAACAAGAGGACCACAACTAAAGCTGCTGTTAATTCTGAGGAAGAAAAAAATGAAAAACAAACAAAACAATCACGTACATCTAAGGACTATCAGTTAATATTGATCGCACCCTGAAAAATGAAAAAAAAACAAACGTAGTCTTAAAAAATCAAAACTTCAAGAAATTAATTTTCAAAAATACAAAACAAAAATTGATCCAATGAATCACAAAAATGTCATCTATCAGATTCCCTGTAGTGATTGCGATACATTTTACATGGGACAGATAGTCCAATTTCTCAAAAAGAGAATAAATCAACATAAAAATTACATGAAAAATAAAACAGCCTCTTGTGCCTTAGCCAGACATGGTACTGAAAACAACCATGACTTTCAATTTTATCAAACTTCTATTCTTGACAGAGAAATTAATTACAAAAAAGAGAATAATTAAAGAAATGTTACACATCAAGAATAACATTAATAGCATGCAACTCCATGTAATTATTAATTGGATTCACTTAATACATATCACATCCATACTCTATAACTTTCCTATAGTTTTTTGTATTTTACTTATGTGAATATTTCTACCTACAGTGCATACTGTGCCCCAATATTGCCACAGGTGGACAATAACTAAGACAGCTAAATACAAGTTATCACTATTTCTGATAAAAAGACTTTCTGGTTTAAATTAAAAATAATGATAATAAAATTGTATATTATTTTAAAAAATGGTAAAAGTTATAAACAGGAGTCTCATAACCATCCAGTTGGCAATAATGAACTAAAACACTGCTGTTCCCGTTTGCGAGAACATCAAAACTATACAAACTCACATAAATTTATAACTCATGTCATTCAACATACTTGTAATGACAGGTAATTAGTTGTTATTATTTCTGCCTTGTTAAGCAAAATGTAGTTTCAACATGCCTGTGTCTCTTATACAATGATAAATCGTGTTAACCAATTGCACTACCTGTATACATATCTTGTATTGTTATTGTATATTTATAGATCTCAAGCACACCAAATAAATGGCCGACAACGACACTCGTAATAAAAACTGACGTTTATTGACCTACCCTCACGTGATTTTCCCACATATTTACACACAATTGTTTTCAAAAATACATTCGATTAAAATTGTTTTTCTTCATATTTTTTTAAACGGCATTTTATTATTTTTATTTTTTCCAAAATACGCCCTTTGATTTATATCGTCCGTCTTCATTCACCTGACCGCCGCGTGCACACACACAATCAGCAAACGCGGTCGGCATTGAGGCCCCCGCTTGGTGCTCCATCGCACCCGCCGGTTATTGGCCCCAAGTGAATAATTGAGGGAGTCGCGGTGGACAAACGTGATCGTGTGGGATCACAGTTTTGCTTGCTAACCCAAAAAAGCCATTGGCACCGATTCGTGTGGCAAGTCACATTCGCGTATTGCGAGTAATTTACCGTGCAAAGTAGATTTTAAGGCTGTAAATGCGTGATTCTTGCACACGTCAATATGATGGGAAGAACTTACCGGATGAAAAATTCTACTGATGTATCACTGCTAGTGCTTTCATCCGAGTTGTTGAATACCCATACGAAAAATAATGAAGAAAACAATAAGTCAAAGTAATTAATACCAGGAATGCGACATTTCTCTATAGTGTTAAAGAATTAGTTGTTATGAAAAGTATTGAAAGAGTTATGTTGTTCGAATACGAAGTATATGTGTCGAATACTTTATGTTATGCAAGTTTTCCTCTGCTCATTTCAGGTATCCTACTGCTCTTAATCATATGAGCATATGAAGTTCGCTTCATTAGCTCCTGTCCCTATTATCTTTACTGGATCTCTCCACTCAATTTCCATAATCCATATTCCATCCGATTTCCATAATTTGTCGTCGTATCATATAATCAACTTTCCTTCTTTTTCCGTTCTTTTTTCTTTAATCTTTCTTTATTTTCTGCAATTCTCTTCTTTCTTCTTATTGGTTATTTATTTTCCGTCACCTTTCGTTCATTCATCTTGCCTAACCGTTTTTCCATTCTTTGAGCTTCTCTTTTCTTCATTTAATTTTTCCGTTTTATCTCTGTTTTTCATCCGTATTCAGGAAGTACTAGGCGGCTCATTCTCTTCTCGTCCTCACCACCGTCCTCGCGCCCTTGACGGCGGGACGCAGCCAGGGCTGACACAGCAGCGACGAGCCCCGATAACTCAGTGCGACCGCCATTTGTCTCGCTGGCGGAGGGTCAACATTGTTGCGCGCCCGGACAATTGCACAGCGGCCCGCGTCTCTTTTGTCTGCAACGAAAAAAAAACAAGCGCTCATTAAGGCCCGCGACGGTGACGGCGGCGGGGGCGGCGGCGGCTGCGGACACGGCGGAATGCGTGTGCACCGTGCCGCGAGACAGCGCGCCCCGCGGCGCCGGCGCATACTAACGAGGGCCCCGCGGCCTCGACTGCTCTTGCTGCATCTGCAGAAGAATTCGGAATTTTCCTCTTACAATTAGTAGGTGGAAGAACTATGGATGAATGAAAGAATATATAAAAACGAGTTCGAGAAAAAAACTATAATTCTATTGATGAACTAGCGTGAAGAAAAGGATACTTCTAATGACGTATTTGATTTCTTAATCAGTTTTTGTAATCTTAAGACTTTATTGTTCTCTTCCTTTCGGTCATCACAGAGAGATCTGTAGAATATTTTACTTTGAAAAATTCGTCGAGTACAGAAAACGCTTCTGTTATTCAATCTATGATATTATAGTAAGCATCTTCAATCAACAACTCATAATCTTTTTCCAGTACCAGGGTGCTTCAAATTCATCTTCATCTGAATTAATTCACCTTCACCCTTATCACTTCTCCCAGCTATTCTTTTGATGTTTGGTATTGAGATGGATGAGGAAGTTAGCTCAAAGAATCTCCACTACTCTGGTCGCTCGATACGGCAAAAGAACATGAGAGACATACAAAACAAAACACAAATGGAGGAAGCGCTCCCATTTCCGCAACGTACTAAGAACGCTCCGGTGTTTACTTTGGAATTTGAACCGGAGTGTGGTCTTCGCGATCCTCATCTGTCTCCACCGCAGTCATTGCTCACTTGCTCAAGGGATCACTTCTCACCACTATACATAACAGATTGTTATTCTCATAAACACGTGCCTATTCAAATGATATTCAGTTGCGTCATCGAGTTATCTCTTTTACTGTGAACCATATCCAACCCCTATTTTCCCAGCTAACGATGAACGTAAGATGATGGAAAAGGTGCTGTAGTTGTTCCTGAAGCACTGCAGACAACGGGGGCGGCGGCCCAGAGTGAGCTCACGGATTGCCTAGAAGTAGAAGGGGAGTGAAATTTTTTACATAGCTTCCCAAAGCATCACACTATCGAACCAGGCCGCGACCAATTTTTTGACAGATTCTAAAACATTCGAGTATCTTGGAAGGTTTCTTTCTCTCCACGAAATGTATTCTTCCACCATGAGTTGGGCAAAAGAGCCCACTTATAAATCCGAGGACAGAGATTGCCAAACCGTCGATCGCGAGCTACTAGCGGCTTGCGGGAAGATTTTTGGTAAATCGCAGGGTCACGCTCAGGTTGGCTAACCTGGAGTTGCTCCACTGATCTACGATAGATGACTCATGAAAATAGCTGCTTGCATACTTCCGCGCAACTGTCACTACCAATCTTGTGGTTGACCGTGTGAGATTGACGTCATGCCTATTATGCTTTGCGTGTGTAACTAACGTGGCTTGTGTGATGAAAGTTGTGTTTTTCTTTCTGGTAACTCACAGTGAGATTTAAAAACGGTGCATTTACTCAGAAACTTCGTCAGTTTGGCGATTTCTAGCTTAGGAGTGTCCGTTCAGTGACTGCAGTTGGAGGTAAGAGATTGCTTCATGAGTGATTTCGTTTGTTCCCATGTTCTCTATAAATAATATTGTACGGAATGAATCAAGTAAAGTCGAAAAGTATGTGATAATATTAAAAAGGGTTATCTAGAAATTAAAAGTTCGTAAGTAAACGGACAACGTCTTTGTTTGACGTCTTCCAACTACAATATTGAAGATAGAAATATTTCCTTAATCTGTTCTCATTTTCGAATAGGTCGTCATCCACGTAGACTTTGTTTGTCTCAACCTTCTCGCAGGCGAATTTGGTGTGAGGCTCCGAGGGCAAAAGCGAGAATAGAGCTTTCTTGAACAGATCCCATTTTTGTCTTTAATTTCTTTCCTGAAATAGAGCAAAGAATGCTTAAAATGCGGCAAGTTTCTTTTTCGTTGAACTCTCTGAATTTTCGAAAGTAGCAAAGTGAGACGTAATATGAGATAGAAATTCGAAATAATGCGTTTGTGAACTATTCGTTAATATTCTTTAGTTTTCATTTTGAACTTGTCCGCTGCTTCTTTATTAAATACAATCACAGTTATCCTCAAATCTTGTTATATTCGTGATGTTAAATCATGCTCATAACCGCAAAAATGACAGCCAATTCACTGACAATGTACAATATCATTGTAAGCCACTGCGTTAACTAAGCGTTTCGTCGCGCGCACTGTCGCGCTCGTACGCGTAGCTTCTGTTAGCGCCTTTGCGACTTTTATCGCCAAATTATGCAGCAACATTGTAATGTTAGTGCGCTTCAAGGTGCCAAACCATTCATTTGTGAGCGATGCTTTTTCTATAAGAACCCTTCTTAGCTCTATATACTCCGTGGCTTCTCCTTCTGACTTAACCACAGACACTTGTTAACTGAGCACGGTCTTAGAAAAATATTTGAACCCTCTTATATATACCCTCGCCAGTAACGCATAATACTTTAGCGATCTCTGCTAAATCAACCTCAACCTTTTAAAAATTTCAAAAATTTCAAAACTTTCTTAAATCTTTCGCTTAAGGTGTATGCAAAATTTAACTAAATTAATTTGACCAAAAATGTGGGTAAAAGTATTAAAGTAGTAAAGAAGCTAACGCTCATCGTTCATGGGCTTTTTTCTTTTCCCAAATCTTATGAAGAGCCCTCAGCA
>JAHLJT010001033.1:0-39654 GCA_031308135.1 Acheta domesticus
AGAGGAGAGAGAGAGAGAGAGAGAGGACACACAGAAGTAAACAGGATTTGTATCGGTAACAGCGGAAGAAGTGTTCCGTGGCATTCATATAGAAATCCGCCTTCACTAACAGCGAGGTGTTATTTTTTCCCCTGCGGTATGTACAATTTCTTGCCGATCTTCGATTTTGTATTATCTGTTTTGAAAATGGAACAACTAAATATTGTGTTCTTAGTGCTTGAAAATCATGTAATGCACTTTGTGGCGCGAATGTTAATATTTTGGATAATTTTGTGAAAGAAATAGATAACAAAACGCTATTTTCTAGAGGAATGGCGTTGTAAATTCAAGTTCAGGGATTTCATTTTATATTTTAAGATTTTACCATAAATAATAAATCTCTGTTTGCATGACTAGTTAATTAACTAAAATGAAAGAATATATGCGCCAACATAAAAAGGTTTGACTTTTTTTGATTTTTTATTTCCAACGTAGCGTGTTTCATGGCACAGAATATGAAAAAAATTCATAACATGATAAATGTATTCATTATGTCGAGTGCACTGAAAATGTTTGCATTAGACCCATTTTTCATTGTACGACAGTGATAATCTGTATGAGGTAGCTTATATTGCTTCAGTTTGCGCACTTCTGACTTTTATGTAAATTGGATAATGTTAAATGTATCTATGGCTTTGCGCGGACTTTGTGACGTGGCATGAAAAAAAACCGTCAATCCCAATATCAAATTTTTAAAGGGCATTGAAAGGGGAGGTTACACAATTCGTGATGTAGTAACCATTTTTGTTTGTTCAGTCAGAACTTACGCAAATGAATCTTCGATTAAATAATTTTTACTCTTCATTGTATAATACATTAATGATATTATGGCAAATTCTTTCTTCTCAAAAGCAACTCCAATATGTTTCTTTAAAAGTTCAACTCATGTGTTTCAAAGAACGGTGAAAAATGGCTGCAGTCCTATTGCAGGTACACTCTCTCTATTTTCGTAAAATTAACAAGATAACATTACAAAACTACAAATGTGATGATAGAGATTTTTGTCTTAAACAAAATCTGTTCGAACATTCAGATCTTTAAAAACGGTCATGTACATTGTTCAGAAGAAGCGCGTGCTTTTCGCGCAGTTTTGGCTTGGAATTAATGCAAATTGTAAAAAGAAACTCAAAAACGGCTGAAAATTTTTCTTCGATTTTTCCCCGGCATAGAACAAGGTACGCTTAAAAATTGGTGCAGATCTCACTTTTGTGGAGCACTCTGAATTTTCGAAAATTGAAAATGTAGAAATATTGCGAGAAAGTATGGATTGATGATGGAGCACCACTACTTTAGATGTGAAACTTGTTTTACTGCGCAGATCATTGCTTTGCAATGCAATGCGTTCGTAATTCGAATTCAGTAGAACTCCAATTCTCCGGATTGCGTATAGAAAAAGTAATTTCTCAAGACTAAAAATACTTTAAAAGAACGAGCTGGTTTTGTTCAACAATTATTACATCGTACGTTTCTTTATCGTTCGACCGTCAATCTACAGCAAATATCTTAAATGAAAAAATCTTTAAACGACCTATGAATACAGTACGCGCACTGTTACCCGTGCAATACGCACATTCTTGTGTTTGTCACCGCCAATCAGACAGTGCGACCTAGTTCAGTGCCTAACAAAATCTTAATGTAGACTGATTTGTCGCTTTATGTTCTGCCTCCGTGTATTGTTTGCTTTGCTGTGGGTTTTAGTGAAAACAAAGTCAAGATTTGGTTTATGAAATACACAAATTTAACCATTTTTATGAAATGGCATTTTAAAATATTTATTGAGTTATTCCGGAGATTGAATTATTTGGATGAGTCCTGTCCCATTTAATCCGGATTTCTGGTGTTTTCCCGTTACTGCAGACCTCTAAGCATTTCCTAAGAAGGCACATTAAGGCCGGAAATTGTCCTGAGAAACGTCACTTAATGGCATGTTGATGGGCTGTGACTTCGGAAAGAGTCTTTGCTAGATGTTATTCAGGGAGAGAAGACGTTGGTCTCTTGTTTCCCCTCGAGAACATTTCCTGCGGCCTCTTGAGGTGCATGTCACGTAACTTGCTCTATTGACAGTTCCCTTCTCGTGGACCTTGCAGGCTTCAGCATTTACTTGAATCCGGCTACCAGCAATGCATTAATTACCAGTATTATCTTATGTTAGCGAATTTATAATGACACATACAGTAGTGCATAACCAATAAATTCAGGATTCACTCGCGATCATCCACTACAGTTCACGCCGTCTAAGAATACAATAAAGGGAGTGGTCCCTAAGTCTATTAAACTACGTATTCCTTTTTAACTGTTGGTAATAAAACTGCAATCCGCAGTCGCTAGTTCTGCAGTGCTGAAGACGCAATGCAAGAAGAGCAGTTTGGCGGATGGACGGTACCATTCCACTCGTCGAGGCAACAACTATGAAACATTCTGCTGTGGAAATCACACTTACATTTGCTGCATAAAAACCTCTTCTTTGTACGATATTTGGTGAGAAATGCTGCTATGGTTTTAGCACTTTACACCGAATACATATTGGAGAAAATCATGGAATTATTCCTAAAATATTTTTGAATTATTTGTCTATATGTATTTTATATATATATATATATATATATATATATATATATATATATATCTATATATATATGTGTGTGTGTGTGTGTGTGTGTTAATTAAGACAGGTTATTTGAGATAGTTTGTGCACATATTAAACTCAACAGAAAACTAAAACGCACGTAAAACAATTATTCTGAGTTCTTTAACACAGATACGTATTTATAGTTTTCTACAAATGATAGTGATTTTGTTTTTGTAGTTAAGAGCGAGGCATGGTATTAAAAATTACATTACAAATTAACATCAAAAAAGTCTAACAGTTCAATAAATTACCGTATTGAATTATACAATAGAATACATTACGTATCTACTTTATGCATTCATTATTTCATACGTTTCATGGAAGATCAAACCAATGCGTATCTTGTGCAAAATTTGAAGTTTAAATTTTTAAAAAATGTATGCCTTGAAAAGAAATGTGTATAAGGAAAATACTTAATTTCTCAAGTGAGGTCGTGTTGTGTTATTTTTCTACCTCCCCATGGGATACTTCTGTTTTGTACGTGCGTCCCTGCGCTATTGATCTGAGGCTCGTCCGCGAAGGCGTCGCTGTCCCCATCAGGGGAGGAGAAGGCGGGGGGGAGAGGGGGATGCGAGCGGCGGAGCGTGGCCGTCCTCAAGTCCTCAGCGGCGCCTCTGCGGGCGACAGGCGGCGCTCGCGCTCCGTCGAACCCCGTCCTCACCCCGTCCTCCCTCCGCTTTCTCGCCACAAGTCCTCAGGGAAGGGGGGGCATTGCGGGGGTGGCCACACGCGGGCCGCCGCTGCCCTCGCCTCCGCCGGCCCCACCATCCCCGCCACCACCAACACCATTACCAGGTGGTGTGGGGAGGGCGGCGCTAGCGTATCGGTTGGGGTGGCAGATGGGGCGTGGCCGAGGTGGTGGAGGGTGAGGAGCTGTCGCTGCTAAGCCCGCCGCCGCTCCACCTGCGAGACGCCTCGGCGTCTGCGGTGGAGCAGAAGCCTGCTCCCGCGCCCTCACGTCGCGTTGGGGGAGACACGCGAGCGCCCACGAGACATGCCTTCTGTAGGGGGGAGCCCTTCCTCACAGAGGCACACTAATGAAGAACGCTATTAAAGAACGTGAGGTTCATCAGCTACTTTGCACTACAATTTCATTTCTTGGTCTTTCTTTAAGTGCCTAATGCCTTGGTATTTACGTGTTCTACAAAAAAGAATGAATATCTGTATGGCCTGCTTAGATCATTGATACAATGATATATTTTCATGAAATATTCGTTAGCGAGCATAGAGTTCAACATGATCGTTTCACCTTGAAACTTCTTTAATGTTTTTTAATTTAATTTGCTTGAATAATATCCGCGATGCGAGTAGATATTGCGGATCAGCTACGCGGACGGGGAATGGTGGACAGGAAAGAGCTGATCAAGGGAAGCAGAGTGAGCAGGGACAGGGGGCTGAAGGAAAGTAGGGAGAAGCAGGGAAAGGGAGGAGGGGCAGCGCTCTCGACGCGGAGGTCAGGGCGGAGCACGTGATGAGGACGGACTTGAAGTCGAGAAGACAAAAAGGGATTCTCTCGGGCATTTGTGCTTTGTGGAATGCTTGGGCAGGGAGGAGCTGATCAAGGGAAGTAGAGTGAGCAGGGACAGGGGGCTGAAGGGAAGTAGGGAGAAGCAGGGAAAGGGAGGAGGGGCAGCGCTCTCGACGCGGAGGTCAGGGCGGAGCACGTGATGAGGACGGCCTTGAAGTCGAGAAGACGAAAAGGGATTCTCTTGGGCATTTGTGCTTTGTGGAATGCTTGGGCAGGGAGGAGCTGATCAAGGGAAGTAGAGTGAGCAGGGACAGGGGGCTGAAGGGAAGTAGGAGAAGCAGGGAAAGGGAGGAGGGGCAGCGCTCTCGACGCGGAGGTCAGGGCGGAGCACGTGATGAGGACGGACTTGAAGTCGAGAAGACAAAAAGGGATTCTCTCGGGCATTTGTGCTTTGTGGAATGCTTGGGCAGGGAGGAGCTGATCAAGGGAAGTAGAGTGAGCAGGGACAGGGGGCTGAAGGGAAGTAGGGAGAAGCAGGGAAAGGGAGGAGGGGCAGCGCTCTCGACGCGGAGGTCAGGGCGGAGCACGTGATGAGGACGGACTTGAAGTCGAGAAGACAAAAAGGGATTCTCTCGGGCATTTGTGCTTTGTGGAATGCTTGGGCAGGGAGAGCTTGGGCAGGGAGGAGCTGATAAAGGGAAGCAGAGTGAGCAGGGACAGGGGGCTGAAGGGAAGTAGGGAGAAGCAGGGAAGGGAGGAGGGGCAGCGCTCTCGACGCGGAGGTCAGGGCGGAGCACGTGATGAGGACGGACGTGAAGTCGAGAAGACGAAAAGGGATTCTCTTGGGCATTTGTGCTTTGTGGAATGCTTGGGCAGGGAGAGCTTGGGCAGGGAGGAGCTGATCAAGGGAAGCAGAGTGGGCAGGGACAGGGGGCTGAAGTGGAAGTAGGGAGAAGCAGGGAAAGGGGAGGAGGGGCAGCGCTCTCGACGCGGAGGTCAGGGCGGAACACGTGATGAGGACGGACTTGAAGTCGAGAAGGCGAAAGTGATTCTCTTGGGCATTTGTGCTTTGTGGAATGCTTGGGCAGGGAGAGCTTGGGCAGGGAGGAGCTGATCAAGGGAAGCAGAGGTGGCAGGGACAGGGGGCTGAAGGGAAGTAGGGAGAAGCAGGGAAAGGGAGGAGGGGCAGCGCTCTCGACGCGGAGGTCAGGGCGGAACACGTGATGAGGACGGACGTGGAGTCGAGAAGGCGAAAAGAGATTCTCTTGGGCATTTGTGCTTTGTGGAATGCTTGGGCAGGGAGAGCTTGGGCAGGGAGGAGCTGATCAAGGGAAGCAGAGTGAGCAGAGATAGGGGGCTGAAGGGAAGTAGGGAGAAGCAGGGAAAGGGAGGAGGGGCAGCGCTCTCGACGCGGAGGTCAGGGCGGAGCACGTGATGAGGACGGACTTGAAGTCGAGAAGACAAAAAGAGATCCTTTTGGGCATTTGTGCTTTGTGGAATGCTTGGGCAGGGAGGAGCTGATCAAGGGAAGAGCAGAGTGAGCAGGGACAGGGGGCTGAAGGGAAGTAGGGAGAAGCAGGGAAAGGGAGGAGGGGCAGCGCTCTCGACGCGGAGGTCAGGGCGGAGCACGTGATGAGGACGGACGTGAAGTCGAGAAGACGAAAAGGGATTCTCTTGGGCATTTGTGCTCTGTGGAATGCAGTCGGGTGATATTCTGACGCCAATAGGCTTCGGTGGAAAGAGAAAAGAGCAGGGAAGCGCATTGCTCACCGCCGCTTCCGAGCAGCGCGACTGACGTTGCACAGAAGGCGCAAAGAGTTACGCTGGAGCAATTGTGCTTTGTGGAATGGATGCCGTCTGTTGCGAGCAAGACTCTAACGCTCACTGCCTTCGTTCCCTTTTACACGTTTCCGCGCCTTTTGATGTCGGGGTTCCCAGTCAGGCACCCAACCAGGAACCCGCGATGTCTCGAACCTTCACTTCACGCAGAAAACAAATTCACGTAGCAGTCATGTCTTTTCAGTACAACTCTCTCAGCCTTTGCCTGGATGACAATGACGAAAACCCCGGTGCAGATGGCCGGGGCGGGGAGTGAGGCGAATGCCAAGTCAGCGGGCGACGCCCTGCGCCACGTCGCTCCTCGTATCAGTGTGTTTATTATACATTAACGGTAAACACAAACTGTTTACAGTATTGATTGCCGCCCCAACCTGGTTTGATTACTCCTAGTTTGCACAGCCGTCCAGGAGGCAGGGGGTTTTTCCTTCCCACAATGCTTTGCTCCTTTGAGCGCGAAGGGAGTGGGGAGGGAGGGGAGGCAAGGGACGAACGACTGCGTGTGCCGCTGCGCCGCGGAGAGCTTCTTAACTCCTCCGCCGCGGCGCTGCCCTCGCTCTCTGAATTCGGTCGCTTTCTGCCTTCCCTTGAGGCGCCCTCTGCTCGTCAATTATTCTTTGAGTCAATCGGAAAAGCAGATGATGTACGACGTTATTTTATTACTTTCAACTCTCGTGGGGCTCGCTTTCAAAGATTTCTTGATTTCCGGGGGAAGAGGAGTTTGTGTTTGATTTAGGAGCTCAAGGCGCCGTCATGCACGTGGGTGGCACGTAAAGGCAACTGGCAGACCGCTCCTAGGCTCGTTTCATCAGCTCAGACACACGAAAGAAAACAGTCTCATGCCTCGTCCTTTTCTTCAATGATGCTACTGATCGATATCCCCACGTTTGCTGTTTGCGGGAGTCGTTTCGCACCACACCCTCTTGGCTCGCCCCAAGTCCCCGGTTACTTGACATCAGGCAACATGAACAGTCAACTCGTTATAGTGAAAACAGGCGTAGTTTACTCTTGGTTATAGTGAACTCGGGCGTAGTAATCTTTCGGGTGTAGCGAACTTACGTCACTGGTCCCGTTTCGAGTAGCGCTATTGGCGGGGGGCTGCTGCCCCTGTCCATCGCCCAAGAGGCCGCGGCGTGGAGGGCGAGCGTAGAGTTCGCTTTGCACGGAGCGCCGCTGCTAATTCCTCGTAAAGCTCAATTCGCTTCAATTGGCCCTCTGCGCTGCAGTTTAGTGCGTCAGTTGAATGGCGCCGCGATTGTTTGGCAGGCGCCTTCCACGAGGACGGGCAGGGTGCTCTGGCTGATGTGGAACGCGCAATGAAGTCGGGTCGTAAGGTTTACGCGCGGCTTACACAAGTCCGTGCGGTCAATCGCGAGTTACATCTGCGGTGCGAACGTGTCACATATCGCATGACCTTGCGAATGAGAGAGTGCATGTTCCGCGTTTACGGGCTCGTCAACTGTTTCGCTCATGAACCCCGTGAGGGAGGACAAGGGAGGTGGCAGTGTTTCTCCCCTGCGGGAACGTACTGTACGGAGCCGACACTCGCGTTGGGTTTTTGGGACGATATGCTCTCGAGATGTTTCCTGTAACGGGTGTCAGCGGCGAAACGTTCTAAGCCCTCGCCTGGTCTCGCGACATGTGCGTTGGAGTAGTACATACGAGTGTGTGTTAAGGGTGAAGGATGATGGGAGGAAAGGTTGCGCGCGACTTGTGGCCCGTCTTTAGGGCACTGGGCTGACAGGCGTCTCTATTTTTGTTGCTGTGTTTGCATGTGCTCCTTCTGAGATTAATTTAGCGATCCACTGCAGCGCCACTGTGAGAATACCTCTGTCTCTAGACGAATGGGTGAGGAAGGGCTGTGGGGGAAGGGGTGTGGGGGAAGGGCTGTGGGGGAAGGGCTGTCGGGGAAGGGCTGTGAGGGAAGGGCTGTGAGGGAAGGGCTGTGAGGGGAGGGCTGTGAGGGGAGGGCTGTGAGGGAAGGGCTGTGAGGGAAGGGCTGTGAGGGAAGGGCTGTGAGGGAAGGGATGTGAGGGAAGGGCTGTGGGGGAAGGGCTGTGAGGGAAGGGCTGTGAGGGAAGGGCTGTGAGGGAAGGGCTGTGAGGGAAGGGCTGTGAGGGAAGGGCTATGAGGGAAGGGCTGTGAGGAAGGGCTGTGAGGGAAGGGCGCGACGCTGCGTCTGTGGCAGCGACGGAACGTTTCAAGCGAGCCGCGCGATGCGTCCCAGACTGCGCTGATCTGCAAATGCTCTACGCACTTGGGCGACGCCCCCTGCAGCTCTGTCATTGGGGGGGGAGGGCAAGGCCCCCTACGAGGCTCCGAATGACGGACGGCGGGACTTCGCCTGCACTCGCCTTTGCA
The DNA here is from genome assembly GCA_031308135.1 of Acheta domesticus. NCBI lineage: Eukaryota > Metazoa > Arthropoda > Insecta > Orthoptera > Gryllidae > Acheta > Acheta domesticus. The sequence continues at coordinate 8,334 of JAHLJT010001033.1, forward strand.
GAGGCCGTCGCCTGCAATTCATTGCCTCCTTTTCTCCGTGAGTTCTGTTTTATTTCCTTAAGGAAATATCGCTCATTTCGCCCCTGTTCTTACTTGCAAATTCCCTCTGACAGCGTCGCAGGCACGTGTAATTCTGACAGCAGTGAAATGCAGGGAGCGGGTGATGTGAGGACTATTCCACGAGGGAGCGGTGGGTGATTGGTTGCGGAGCTCTTAAACGCTGCCGCATTCTGTCCACTGCAGTAGCAGATTAGATACATATAAAAGTCACTGACGTGAACCAAGCTCCCCATTTCATTGTTGAAGTTTTCTGCCAGTCAGAGCACCTGCATATGATTAACTACTTATTTTCATTCTCTCCGCCACTACTATACATTCTTTTCCCTCACGTCACATTCTGTAAAATGTACATCCAAATGTAGTATTTCTGTTACGTTTTGAACTTTGTTAGTTCGCCTCGCTCTCGCGTGCCAGCGCTTGCTTCCACCGCCGTGGCGTGGGGCCCGGGTGCGAGCGCTATCCACGACACTTACGGGTGCCGAACCTCAACTACCAAGGAGCCTGGAACCTAGGAAGGGAGCTTCGATGGCCAACTCGCAGCCTCTCGCATCCTGTCACCACTGGCGAGATTTGTGGCGATCTCCGCCCACGCGTGCGACAAGAGTGCTCGCTGCGCAGACAAAACACGGCCCATTAAGCGCTGACAAGACGCGTCGCTCGGACTCAGCGGAACTCAGGCGCTGCGTTGCGTTGGCCGCCCGCCATCCACTCGAGTGGCAGCGGAAGGACTGCGCTGCACCTCAGGCAATGGAGGGAAACATTTTGCAGGAAATAAAGCCGTAAAGTGAATGCGACATTTTGAATTTATGTTTGTGTGCGTCTTGCGACTTGAACACACAACTCTGTTGGCTGGGTCTTTAGCGACAGTAGTCACAAGATATTAGTTATCTAAAAGCGAGCGGCGAAAGGAAGGAAAAGCCTTTGTTGGCGGCGCCGTTAGAGGTGATGAGGCGATGGGCGGCCACGGGCGTCGATGCGCCATCCAAAACGTTTCTGTTTCGCAACATTGAAGTGCAGCGTTATTATGACTTGACAGAGAGTTGGGTGCTGAGTGGGTTTGTAATGGAGAGGAATCAGCGATAGTTGTTTACACTTTCAGAATTTCGCGCATCTGGAACACAAAAAAATTCTCGAATGTATTTTGTCTATTCCCAAAATTTGAAGAGACTTCTTCCCTCCAGTTGTTATAATATATTCATCCAGAAGCGGAGATGGAAATAGCGCTAAGCTCTAAGTCTCCTCAGACTTCACTATGTTGATTCGAGGAAAATATAAATATTAGCTGATGTACCTAGTAGATAAACTGAGTCTTCGCGAGGTTTAAAGGCGTTATGAAACGAGAAGGTCGAACACCTTTCTCGTGACTTGACAATCCTCAAGCCACATTCTCACCTCCGCCTCGCCGCATGCTCTCCCACCCAGTTCAATCCTCCCCGCTCCTTCTCTGCCTCATTTCACTTCACCTCCTTTCGCCCCGCTCATCCCCTCTCCGCGCTTCTCTGCCGCCCCTCCCCTCCCCGCAACCACGATCTTCATCTTCCTACTTGTTACGTTACTCCCCGCCCTACTCACCCCGCCTCGCCCCACCCTCCCCTCCCCTGCTCACACCTCCCCCTCTTCAACGACTCGCACTCTGCCCCCTGCACTCTGCCCCTCCCCTCCACACCCCACCCCATCCCCTTGGAGTCTCCTTGCTGACCCGCCCAGCCCCACTTGTCCCTTCCCCGCCACACCCAAACCCTCCCCTTGCAACGCCTCCCCCACCTATTCACACGGCTTGCCCCTTCCCTTTGACTCCCACTCCTCGCCTCTCCCGCCTGTCCCGCTGTGCTTCGCCCCGCCTACCTTTTCCTCTTTTTCCTCTCTTCCTTTCTTTCGTGTACGCACGGCGCAGAGCGTCCTGCTGCTACTTGAGTTGGCTCCCAAGTTGTCACAAGTGTCTACAGAAGTTCCGACGGCGGCCGCCAGTCGCGCTGCCGGTCCTGCAGACAACTGACGCGCGCCTTGCGTGCCTCAGGTCGGTTCCCGCACCCCTCCCCCACTGCTTCCGCTCTCTCGACAAATGACTGCAGGAGTCCGGGCGGGCGGCGAGTGGTCGTTGGGGGTATTGACTGTCAACGATTCATACTCCGCCGGAACGAATCGGGCGGCATTTGTTTCTGGACGTGTTCCCGGGCGGTTGGCGGGCGTCCCGGGAGATCTGCGATAATTGGGCTTCTTTAGAGCGAAGTCAATCGGGCGGCGAAAAGCCGGTTGTCGCGGATGTATTTGATATTTTACGCGCTCCGGTGGCGCTTGCTGGAAGCTCCGCCGCAAGGAGGGGGTGGGGTGGGGTGGGGTGTGTACCGTGTCCAGCGAGTGCAGAGGTCGAAGGGCTCCCAAAGGGACACCGCGAGGGTATTTGGAGCCGCTTCTTCTTTGCTTGACCTTCGCCTCTTGTGTTGAGTATTCCTTCTCTTCAGGCGAGTGGATGTTCTTCGATCTAAAATAATTTCATTTGTAAATAGATTAGAAAGAAGACAATGAAATGTATTCATTCATGGGAATTTCATTGTTGAACATTTAATTAAAGGTTTTTACTGAAAAGTAAGGTAGCATGTTTATGTATTCAATGAAAAGCTGGTCTACTAAATTGTGTTGTCAGACAGAAACAACATACGTCTACAGTTCAAAACATATATCAAATGATCCGGCGTTTCCAGATTCAAAGCATTTTCAAACAGAAATTACCATATAAGCTTGGACACTTGATTAACATTTAAATGCAATATTACTACAACCTGAAAATGGTTCCGGAATTTTTCCACAAGATCATGGAGAACGATTTCTGAATAACTATATTCCTCTTTACGACTCCGCAAATCTCAAGAAAATATGCAAAGATCGTGAAGCAATACTTACGCCCAAAAGCAAAACCAGGGACAATCTCGGCATATGCTCAGTAAGTGAAGAGAAACTGGACGTTTTTGGATAGGTTTTATATATTTATTTAACATAAAAAACAAACACGTCTGAAAATTTAACTAAATAAACTATCGTCAAAAATACAACCTTTTGTTTCTAGTTTTAAATTTCCTCATATTATTCATTGCATACCCCTACGTGTTTTGAATTTTCAGATGCTCAATTTGATATTGCAATGTTCAGAACTGCACTTTCTTTCATAAAAATACGGTAACCAACAAATCTAGAAATGCTTTAGCCATATTGACATTCATATTTCTATTACTAGTTTTGTTTACAAAGTTTTGAACTCACTTCTTCACATATCTACATTTTCACTCGAATAATATTAACTTGATATAATTTGAATAAATAATTAAACTTAGAAGTATTCGCGGATATTTGTAGGCATTCGTAGAACTCATTAACGGAGTTATCAGAGGTCTTGCATTATGTGCGCATGCATTCTCAAAATTGAGATAAATATCCTCGAGTTTGCCATTTAGTTCTGTAATCACTGTGAAGTTCTCTTCATTCTCTTTTCGTTACTTCACGACTAATATTTTGTTGGAGTGTACTTGTAAAAATATGCCTGAGAAAATAATTTCTCGAGAGTGATGAAGTTTTGAATTCTGGTGATAATTTGTGACACCAAAGGCAAAAATAATTTTTCAAACATGAAATATCTCTCTTGTAGACAGGTGTTGCGTGAATGATATATTTCGTGTGAAAAATCACACAATTATTCATGTAACGTAAGCACAATATCAATACGAATATTATCAATAAATATCGTGTAGAGAAAAAGTTAATTCTTATGCCTAAAGGCTTCTAATTCTAAGGCAAGTTATTCTGGACAGTAGTAGAAAAGTTTGGAGTGCATTTCACAACAGAAACTGAACAATGAGCAACACGACTGTTTTTTTTACCTCGTAATTAGATAGTATATTATGTATTATTTTCTCTGTCAAAATTACTTCTAGCTAAGAATGGTTTATTTAATGTTAAGAAAAATGCGTTTTCTCAGAATCGATTCGCAATATTTAGAACCTTTAGAACTGACTTACGTGAACATTGTTGGAGAAATGTGTACTTTGTCGTAGCCCTAAACGTTTCCTCGCAATCTTGGTGTGTCTGAGAGGGTGATTGGGTGATTGATCCTTCTATTTCATCAGCTTTTGACGACCTCCCCTTCTTCGGTTCGCGAAGGCAATTTGCGGCGTCGCCGAGACCAAATCCAGCACCGCGTGATCGAGGTTAATAGTTTTGCAGCCTCCGTTTCACGTTATCGGCCCTTGATTTCCCTTTTTATTTCGGCGCCGACAGCACGCAATTTATGGCCTTTGGAAGTATGTAAATTCCATGTTCTCGTGCACGGGACACGCGAGAGTCGGCCAATCAGTCCGTCTGTCGAGGTCAGCGCCATTCGTGAAGGGCAGCTGCGAGCTGCCCGTATTTGATGTTAGGAGAATAACATCGTTTTCTACCCGCTTTGTTTAATTCTCTTTTTAAGTGGCTGCAGTTCGGTGCACAACGATGGTCATTACGATGCAGCTTCATTATATAACCAGGCGTTTGACCATTCACAGAGTGGTTTACAAAGCAAGAATTGAAAGGTGATTAATCATTGGTCTTTACTCTCGTAAATTTCGTGCTATTGAGGCGACCCGTTGCTCGATGTCGTTTGCTGAACCCTGCAAGTCCTCTCCCACGTTTTACTTCTCATAGTTATTATTAGCCACCGAAAAAGTGCGGAATAAAACTTGATGGAATGGCTGTGAATACGCTGGTGTGACGTTGACGACACTCGCTGCTCCTCGCCCGTTACACCTAACGTGAGTGAAATGAAACAGATGTAAAATTGCTTTAAAACCCACTAATGCTCCTCTTACGCATTCGTCGCCGCAAGTGGAATACACTCGGGATAGACGACGTACATTATTACGCATTATACACCACTGAACCAACGAAATAAATGCAGTTAATATGCAGCAAGTTTGTGGTAGAAAGTATTGTAGAAGAGAAAGACTTCTACAAAACTTCCTACAATCTTTTGATCGTTAGAAGAACGTGACGTAGTATCATACATCGGTTTTAATTAAGAGAAAAGGGTTTTCTGGTGGCGTTTCTTATTTCCTTTGAACATCCCGGTCGTACAGGGCTCCCCTCCCAATAGCGCCCTCGAAACTAGGAATTTCAAAATAGGTGCAATGTTTCTAACCATTCCACTCACGCTGTCACGCTTTTTTGTGTCAGCTTCCTCGCCTGCTTTCTTGTTTCCTTTTTAATTTATTTTAATGCTGTTACAAAATGTGTTATTTATTGCACAAGTTGTCATTTTTATTTCAAGTTAATCCGGCATTTTTAATTAATTTTTGATGTTACACTTATATTCTTAGTTTAATGTATTTATTACTTTCTTTTTTCTAATTTGTAACTTATTAGAACTAATTTAATGTTAATAAAATGTAAACGATTCTTTTGCAATTGAAATTTTCTTCACAATAGTAGGATTTAATATGCTGTGATCAATCTGCCAGAATACTCACAATTTGAATTTAAGATAGTCGCAATGATACCAAAAAATGTATTTTAATTTAATAAACTCGTATGATGAAACTACGTCACAATTGACTCGAGAAAATACTGAGAAGCGGAGCTTTGGGTTCCTTACCTGGTTCATGGGAAGAGCCCTATTTACAAGGCCGAAGCGCTCTCAAATGGCACAGAGTCACTTAGCAAGTAATTGCGACTACTCTGTCCTTTGCTGCGGGCTTCTTCTCAACTCGAGCGGACTCAACCGTTGTTACTTCTTTAACCTCTCTGTTGACTGGAACAGCTAGACACCGCATTGGTTTTCTGTCCCAGAACCATTTACTGGCTCTCCAGGTACATCTCTAACTATAATTACGTTCCAAGATAACACAAAAGTCAATTTCCGGGAACTGTGCTACTAAACATTCTCCCTTTGATGTATTCGCCCCGTTGTGTGGGCGTCCTCTCCCTCGAGGCTCGGACCGTCCCTTCCTCTGCGGCGCGCGAGTTCCGATTCCACGCGTCGCTCTGCGCGAAGAATTCGAGAGAGCTCCGTCCCTCCACTTTGGAAAGGGCACTTCGGGAGTTCCCGGAAGCTACAAGCACATTTCTAGCCACTTACGGGCCGATGTCACTCTTCCACGGAAAGGCGCGGAGTTTCCACATCTAAAAGCAGTGCGCGGAATGCTGCAATAAATGCTCGTTGCTTCGAAGAAGGAACTCATAAAGGTAGCAACTAAACGCACTTCTGATGTCAACAATCGTAGAAAGACACTCCAGATTGTCGTAGTTGTTACCTGGAAATTTGCGAAACCCTGGTCGCATTTCATTATGTCTCTTGAGTATTCTCTGAACGCAACGTAAAGAGTAAAGTAAAATTGCTAAATTCTCGAATCCTCTCTTCCGCGAAGATAAAATATTACGTGACTGGAAGAACATCATTCGAATTAGATGAATAACACGTAAAATATTCATTAAGAAAAGAGCAAAAAAGTAGAATAATTGCGTGTGACATTAAAACCACGATTCGAGTCAAGAGCATAGTAAATGTACATTGTGCACGGTGTTTTAGATTTTTGTAGCTCTCTGCAATGAGTATGCTGTGTGGAATTTTCAATCAGCATTTCTTGAAAATGTAGGGAATATCTTAAACAGCGTTCGTTATGAGCACAGATCTTAACCCAACCCTAAGATACGCTTTCAACCTCTTTTTCTGGAATTTCTTGCTTTCATCTTTCCAACATTTGCGCTCATTCTTGCCAGCGTTGTGGAGTTCGTAAGGAATAATTGAAACCCTCACAAACGAGAATCGTTTTATCAGAGTTTGTAAAAATGCAACCTCTCCTGTTTGTAGGCGGCTATTTTGCCGTTTGTAAGGTGAACGTAGAGTCTCCTACAGGCGTTTACAATTTATGAAGGTATAAGCTCGTACCTTAGTCCTTAAGTAAGACGTTACTACTTCAAGGTCCGTCACGTGTTTGATAGTGCGTAATGCCGCTACCTTATCTATGACTCCCAAACAACGAGCACGTCGCGCCATTAAAACAACTGAGTGCACATTGGGGCAATAAAAGGAAAAAACAGAAAGAGAGCAGCGTAAAATGACTCTGACGAATGGAATATTTGAACGTTATTGGTAGCTACATCCTGCCCAAAGCAATCAGTTAAAACTGTTGGATACTTTTTCTCCGGTGGTGAAAGTGAGCTTTGCCTCTAACGCATTATTTACCAGATGAAGCGCCCTCTAACTCACCCTGACGAGGCGCCGACCGAATTTACAGAAACTGCCCCGCTGCCCTTCTGCGCAGCCGCATCGCGCAACTCCGCGGCGCGTGTTTGTTGCGTGGGTGGGAGGGCGCTTTCAGAAGGCGCGCTCCATTTCACGGCTGCGGTGTTTGAGGCTTGGGGCAACTGCCCGCTGCCCTTCTGCTCAGCCGCATCGCGCAACTCCGCGGCGCGTGTTTGTCGCATGGGTGGGAGGGCGCTTTCAGAAGGCGCGCTCCATTTGACGGCTGCGGTGTTTGAGGCTTGGGGCAACTGTCCGCTGCCCTTCTGCTCAGCCGCATCGCGCAACTCCGCGGCGCGTGTTTGTCGCATGGGTGGGAGGGCGCTTTCAGAAGGCGCGCTCCATTTGACGGTTGCGGTGTTTGAGGCTTGGGGCAACTGCCCGCTGCCCTTCTGCTCAGCCGCATCGCGCAACTCCGCGGCGCGTGTTTGTTGCGTGGGTGGGAGGGCGCTTTCAGAAGGCGCGCTCCATTTGACGGCTGCGGTGTTTGAGGCTTGGGGCAACTGCCCGCTGCCCTTCTGCTCAGCCGCATCGCGCAACTCCGCGGCGCGTGTTTGTTGCGAGGGTGGGAGGGCGCTTTCAGAAGGCGCGCTCCATTTGACGGCTGCGGTGTTTGAGGCTTGGGGCAACTGCCCGCTGCCCTTCTGCTCAGCCGCATCGCGCAACTCCGCGGCGCGTGTTTTGTTGCGTGGGTGGGAGGGCGCTTTCAGAAGGCGCGCTCCATTTGACGGCTGCGGTGTTTGAGGCTTGGGGCAACTGCCCGCTGCCCTTCTGCTCAGCCGCATCGCGCAACTCCGCGGCGCGTGTTTGTCGCATGGGTGGGAGGGCGCTTTCAGAAGGCGCGCTCCATTTGACGGCTGCGGTGTTTGAGGCTTGGGGCAACTGCCCGCTGCCCTTCTGCTCAGCCGCATCGCGCAACTCCGCGGCGCGTGTTTGTTGCGAGGGTGGGAGGGCGCTTTCAGAAGGCGCGCTCCATTTGACGGCTGCGGTGTTTGAGGCTTGGGGCAACTGCCCGCTGCCCTTCTGCTCAGCCGCATCGCGCAACTCCGCGGCGCGTGTTTGTTGCGTGGGTGGGAGGGCGCTTTCAGAAGGCGCGCTCCATTTGACGGCTGCGGTGTTTGAGGCTTGGGGCAACTGCCCGCTGCCCTTCTGCTCAGCCGCATCGCGCAACTCCGCGGCGCGTGTTTTGTCGCATGGGTGGGAGGGCGCTTTCAGAAGGCGCGCTCCATTTGACGGTTGCGGGTGTTTGAGGCTTGGGGCAACTGCCCGCTGCCCTTCTGCTCAGCCGCATCGCGCAACTCCGCGGCGCGTGTTTGTCGCATGGGTGGGAGGGCGCTTTCAGAAGGCGCGCTCCATTTGACGGCTGCGGTGTTTGAGGCTTGGGGCAACTGCCCGCTGCCCTTCTGCTCAGCCGCATCGCGCAACTCCGCGGCGCGTGTTTGTCGCATGGGTGGGAGGGCGCTTTCAGAAAGCGCGCTCCATTTGACGGCTGCGGTGTTTGAGGCTTGGGGCAACTGCCCTCTGCCCTTCTGCTCAGCCGCCATCGCGCAACTCCGCGGCGCGTGTTTGTTGCAGTGGGTGGGAGGGCGCTTTCAGAAGGCGCGCTCCATTTGACGGTTGCGGTGTTTGAGGCTTGGGGCAACTGCCCGCTGCCCTTCTGCTCAGCCGCATCGCGCAACTCCGCGGCGCGTGTTTGTCGCATGGGTGGGAGGGCGCTTTCAGAAGGCGCGCTCCATTTGATTGCTGCGGTGTTTGAGGCTTGGGGGCAACTGCCCGCTGCCCTTCTGCTCAGCCGCATCGCGCAACTCCGCGGCGCGTGTTTGTCGCATGGGTGGGAGAGCGCTTTCAGAAGGCGCGCTCCATTTGACGGTTGCGGTGTTTGAGGCTTGGAGCAACTGCCCGCTGCCCCTTCTGCTCAGCCGCATCGCGCAACTCCGCGGCGCGTGTTTGTTGCGTGGGTGGGAGGGCGCGCTTTCAGAAGGCGCGCTCCATTGACGGCTGCGGTGTTTGAGGCTTGGGGCAACTGCCCGCTGCCCTTCTGCTCAGCCGCATCGCGCAACTCCGCGGCGCGTGTTTGTTGCGGGGTGGGAGGGTCGCATTCAGAAGGCGCGCTCCATTTGACGGGCTGCGGTGTTTGAGGCTGGGGCAACTGCCCGCTGCCCTTTTGCTCAGCCGCATCAGCGCAAACTCCGACGGCGCGTGTTTGTTGCGTGGGTGGGAGGGCGCTTTCAGAAGGCGCGCTCCATTGACGGCTGCGGTGTTTGAGGCTTGGGGCAACTGCCCGCTGCCCTTCTGCTCAGCCGCATCGCGCAACTCCGCGGCGCGTGTTTGTTGCGAGGGTGGGAGGGCGCTTTCAGAAGGCGCGCTCCATTTGACGGCTGCGGTGTTTGAGGCTTGGGGCAACTGCCCGCTGCCCTTCTGCTCAGCCGCATCGCGCAACTCCGCGGCGCGTGTTTGTGCGAGGGTGGGAGGGCGCTTCAGAAGGCGCGCTCCATTTGACGGCTGCGGTGTTTGAGGCTTGGGGCAACTGCCCGCTGCCCTTCTGCTCAGCCGCATCGCGCAACTCCGCGGCGCGTGTTTGTTGCGAGGGTGGGAGGGCGCTTTCAGAAGGCGCGCTCCATTTGACGGCTGCGGTGTTTGAGGCTTGGGGCAACTGCCCGCTGCCCTTCTGCTCAGCCGCATCGCGCAACTCCGCGGCGCGTGTTTGTTGCGAGGGTGGGAGGGCGCTTTCAGAAGGCGCGCTCCATTTGACGGCTGCGGTGTTTGAGGCTTGGGGCAACTGCCCGCTGCCCTTCTGCTCAGCCGCATCGCGCAACGTCCGCGGCGCGTGTTTGTTGCGAGGGTGGGAGGGCGCTTTCAGAAGGCGCGCTCCATTTGACGGCTGCGGTGTTTGAGGCTTGGGCAACTGCCCGCTGCCCTTCTGCTCAGCCGCATCGCGCAACTCCGCGGGCGCGTTTTGTTGCGAGGGTGGGAGGGCGCTTTCAGAAGGCGCGCTCCATTTGACGGCTGCGGTGTTTGAGGCTTGGGGCAACTGCCCGCTGCCCTTCTGCTCAGCCGCATCGCGCAACTCCGCGGCGCGTGTTTGTTGCGAGGGTGGGAGGGCGCTTTCAGAAGGCGCGCTCCATTTGACGGCTGCGGTGTTTGAGGCTTGGGGCAACTGGCCCGCTGCCCTTCTGCTCAGCCGCATCGCGCAACTCCGCGGCGCGTGTTTGTTGCGAGGGTGGGAGGGCGCTTTCAGAAGGCGCGCTCCATTTGACGGCTGCGGTGTTTGAGGCTTGGGGCAACTGCCCGCTGCCCTTCTGCGCAACCGCATCGCGCAACTCCGCGGCGCGTGTTGGTTGCGTGGGTGGGAGGGCGCTTTCAGAAGGCGCGCTCCATTTGACGGCTGCGGTGTTTGAGGCTGGGGCAACTGCCCGCTGCCCTTCTGCTCAGCCGCATCGCGCAACTCCGCGGCGCGTGTTTGTTGCGTGGGTGGGAGGGCGCTTTCAGAAGGCGCGCTCCATTTGATTGCTGCGGTGTTTGAGGCTTGGGGCAACTGCCCGCTGCCCTTCTGCTCAGCCGCATCGCGCAACTCCGCGGCGCGTGTTTGTCGCATGGGTGGGAGGGCGCTTTCAGAAGGCGCGCTCCATTTGACGGTTGCGGTGTTTGAGGCTTGGGGCAACTGCCCGCTGCCCTTCTGCTCAGCCGCATCGCGCAACTCCGCGGCGCGTGTTGTTGCGTGGGTGGGAGGGCGCTTTCAGAAGGCGCGCTCCATTTGACGGCTGCGTGTTTGAGGCTTGGGGCAACTGCCCGCTGCCCTTCTGCTCAGCCGCATCGCGCAACTCCGCGGCGCGTGTTTGTTGCGAGGGTGGGAGGGCGCTTTCAGAAGGCGCGCTCCATTTGACGGCTGCGGTGTTTGAGGCTGGGGCAACTGCACGCTGCCCTTCTGCGCAACCGCATCGCGCAACTCCGCGGCGCGTGTTGGTTGCGTGGGTGGGAGGGCGCTTTCAGAAGGCGCGCTCCATTTGACGGCTGCGGTGTTTGAGGCTTGGGGCAACTGCCCGCTGCCCTTCTGCTCAGCCGCATCGCGCAACTCCGCGGCGCGTGTTTGTTGCGTGGGTGGGAGGGCGCTTTCAGAAGGCGCGCTCCATTTGACGGCTGCGCTGTTTGAGGCTTGGGCAACTGCCCGCTGCCCTTCTGCTCAGCCGCATCGCGCAACTCCGCGGCGCGTGTTTGTTGCGTGGGTGGGAGGGCGCTTTCAGAAGGCGCGCTCCATTTGACGGCTGCGGTGTTTGAGGCTTGGGGCAACTGCCCGCTGCCCTTCTGCTCAGCCGCATCGCGCAACTCCGCGGCGCGTGTTTGTTGCGTGGGTGGGAGGGCGCTTTCAGAAGGCGCGCTCCATTTGACGGCTGCGGGTGTTTGAGGCTTGGGGCAACTGCTGAATGCTTTCGCGGCCGCCTGCGAAGCATTTACAACAGGCGGCCACAACTCTCGCAGGGGGCCTTGCGCGGAGGCGAGTGAAGGAGGGGCGGCGCCGGCAGCTCGTTCAGTTCCTTCGTAGAGCCACAGAGGCCACAAAAGAAGTAAAACTCGACGTCGGTAATACTTACGAAAGGCGGTAATGAAGAAGGCGTTAATGAAGGTAAATAAATTCTGGGAAGCAAGACCTCCGTAGCTCGTTGCATTTCTTATAAAGATTTTTTCACAATTATTTAAGGGCTATTATTAAGAGATGAATGTTCGTGGTTCCGGGCGCGTCAACTACTAGGGTCATTAGTACCGTAAGTGTAGTACGTGTTTTTGCGCGGGAAGTGACGGAGATTTTTCCCGAGCCGACCCACCGTCGACTAGCGGGTTTTTCCCAATCCAGATATCCCATCAGCAATGTGCCGCCCCAGCCGAGACAAGCTCTAAACCCCGACCGGTCTGCTGGCATGTGTGGCAGTGTAGTGCATGTTAGTGTGTGTAAGTAAGGGGTGAGGATAGAAAAAGGAAGAGGAGGAAAGATCGCGCGCAGTCCGTGGCCCGTTTGTGAGGGTACTACTCCGGCATTCGCCTGGTGTTGATTGGAGAAAGCTCGGATCAGAGCACCGGCCGCTAGAATTCTCCTCCACGTAGCAACTGAATTCGACCTATGTCACAAGTGAATGTTGAAATTTCTGCCGCCGTCGGGACTCGAAACCTAGGATCTCCTGGCCAGAGGCAATGCAGTAACATCAGCTCAAGCACTGAGACATCTCTCCCATAGGTTTTCAAGAGAGGTTGTAAGTGTAGGGCAAGAAGTGTATGAAAAGGAGAGGATTCGGGCTATATGAAATGCTTTCTCCTCTTAATCTTGTAAAATACAAAATGTAGATACCCCACTAGTTAATGATTTTACAGAAATATACCAATTCAGATACTATTATTTCAAAAGTATCGCAAACGTCAATTATATTGAAGATCATTTATGAGTATTGCCGTAGTAATATATAGTCGCAATTAGGATGATTTCCATGAGCAAGTAATTTAACGGTTTTGGCACATTTCACTGAACAGTCGCAAAGATAACAGCGTAACTGTTAGATTCTGTCTCATTAGACTCCTTTAAACGTGTGATAGAAGTGAGCAAACAGGTGCGTTGATTTAAAGCTTTAAGGTGGTAACGTTTAACGGATGGTGTAAAAGTTGTATAAAATGTGTTAACGAATGTTCCTTTCGTCTCCGTCTTCCTCCACCCGTCGCCGCCAGAAGCTCCTCTAGGGCGATCATTGAGTCGGTGGGCTTGGCGTTCAGCCTTTCACAGCCTCAGACTTCTGCGCGGCCCTGCAAGCGAACAGAAACCTCACAGCAGCCACCGCACGCTCTCCTTTGCCTTGAGAGAATCCCCCGAGGGCTCTGCGAAATCAAACACATGTGCGATCCTTTCAAATTCCCAAAATATCCTTTTATGGATGTCGATTCTCGAAATGGTTCGAAGCATATGCGATCAGATTTCGAGAAGTGAAACAAAAGAGTGAAAATTGTTTGGGGTGAGCGGTTCAAGTGTCGAAATGGACACTGTTGGATGGCAGTGCTCAGAAACAGATAACGAGATTTTAGAAGTTCACAACGAAAGCAATTCATTGATTTCATAACGAAAAGGATGAAAAATATAGGAACAGTTAGTATTATGGGCTGGCGTTGATATCAATTACTTTGACATCACTGCTAAACAGTTTGTGACATTTCCTTTAAGACCGTGAATAACATCATCTTCCTTGCGAGCGATTCTTTATGTGTGCTTCATTAGCTCGAGTCCTCCCAATGCAGAGGGCGAGTGGCGTTGGGCCAATAGAAATGGACTTGCGGCGTTCGAGTGGCGCTGGAGAGTAGTGCGCGGCGTCGCCGTGGGGCGCTGAGGTCGCGAGGGCACTGGCTTCACGCATCCGCGCGCTGTGAGTGGGAGGGGAGGGAGCTCCGAGTTATTGGAACAGTTACTCTGCAGGAGAAACTCGACGAGGCCTCGCTCTGCTTCGATGCTCACAACGCTACATCTCCCATGCTGCAACATTGAGCACCCCTTCAAGACCCACATCGCCTCATCTCTTCATTCATCATCTCTCCCTGCCTCTCCCTTCATGCCTTACCTCTCCCCGCCTCGACCCGGCATCTGTTTCGCTTCGCCTCTTCCCGCCTCTCTTCACTTATTAACGCGTTTGTTTGGTGTACGTAAAACTTGGCAGCTGGTGACAACTTAAATACTAATTTAAACAAACAAATAAAAGAAAAGAACGATAAAAATGATTCTGCATTATTCATTGGAGCAAAAGATAACAGTAGTGTACTCAAGTTCTTCACGTTGCTTTCGCTTGTTTCGGTAATTTATTGTGCGCGAGGTAGAAAACTACAAAAGATAACTTATAACTCGCTCAATGAGTAACAGAAATAAGGAGTTAAGGAGTAACTGAGACATTATAAACATAAAATAAGGAAATTCGCATTTACACAACGTACTCATCTTATCATACACACTAAAATATTCTTTTTTTTTTTTAAATATTTGATGTTCTATTTTTTGTTGCAGGTGAGTGGAGACAATAAGTACGCCTCACCCTTGCGAATTGTCAACACACAGTTCTGTCCAGGTTGGTATTTTTTGCTTATATAACGAATATTATATGTAAATAAACATGCACGGCTTCTAAAAGTAGTTTCTTCATCATTAGACGTGAAACAATGTTGTTCTTTTTGTAAGATACATAATTTTGTTTATTTAAAAAAAATATAATCTATTTCTTGGAGATAATTTACAAATCTTATTGTACTTATGAATACTGAAATGGAAATCGTGTGAAATGAAAATTGGCAGCGAAGATTATGTGAAAATTGCGTGAACTAAAAACTGCTACGACTCTTGTGTGTGCTGGAGTCGCGTCAAGTCAGTTCACACCCGTTTTCGCCCTGAAGATACGTGGCAATTAATTAGCAATAAATTATTTGACATGTTTCATTCCGGAATGTTGACATGGCTGTTCAATCTTGACGCACCTCTCTTTGAGGACGGAAATCCCGCAAGCCGAAGTATAAGTCAGCTCCAAATGTTGTCTTTCAGGGAGGAGGAACACCGCCACTTTTCAGATTATAATCTGCGCTGCAACTGTGGTGCTCATACAATAACCATTTGACGCTCCCAGAATGAATAAACTTCGCTCAGCCGCGAGGGGAGGGTGCGTGGAGGCGAAGCAACACGGAGCCGCGAGGGCAGGCGGCGCTGCTCTCCGTTGCCTCCTCGCGCGCCGACAAATGAATCGCGCAAAGCAGCGACCGCCTCCACCGCCATTCTCTTGACTAATCACCGCCGCGAGCGCGCGTGTTTTGTTTCCCGCGGAGGAGCTTTCGAGAATAAGAAGCGTCGATTGCTCGAAGGCGGCTCTCGTCTCCCGCGCCTCTCAGCTGAAGAAGCGCCGCTGAGCAAATGGCGCCGGGGAAGCCTCAGCGGCGAGATTAAATAAATGATTCGCGTTATTCCCCCGAGAGTCCAAAAGAAGGGAGGGCTAATGCGAAAATGTTTCTTCCGCCCAAGGTCGTTGTTTAAGAAGATCGTTGCGTCTTCGTTGCTTTCTTCGCGAGTTGCATTAGGCGCTGCTTCTCTCGTAATGAACCCGTGCGGCTACTTGCCAGTAGTGGGGACTGCCGAAATGAACGTATGTTTCAAAATATTGGAAAATGCTTTGTTCTTACTGCTGTGCGTGTTTACACAGGAAAAGTAATTTTCACTTAATGAGATGTCTCTTAAAATCGCCCAAATTTCTGTAAGTAAGTGATGTTTTCTACTGACAGATTTCTGTAGGGCTTGGCAGACGCTGGGAGATGAAGTTCAATCTCTCTGGCTGCTCAGTGTTGCAATCTCGAAAGACATTGCTTCATTTCTGTTGCACTACTGAAGTCTTCGGCGAAAACTGTTTTGATATTTTGACAGATTGTTTCTTAATCTTCTAGTTCTTTTTCTTCCAGTTCCTATGATTGTTATCTTGCTAAATTATGCTATTAGAGCTCTTCGAAGCAACAAAACTGCTGTATGAATATTTTCTTCAACGCACATCTATGATCCGACATTTTTCTCATGAAAGGAGGATTTTTGTCTTTCGTGATTTCTAATTTATAAAAATGACTGTGTGTGTGTGTGTAAGAGAGAGAGAGAGAGAGGAGAGAGAGAGAGAGAGAGAGAGAGAGCGTGCTCGCAAGTGAGCGCACGGGAACATCCAGAGGTAAATTTGTTAATGTTCAGAAGAACCTCGAGATTACTGCTCGTTCACCATAAAACGAAAATAAAACGAGGATGAAACACATGTTCCGAAAATCCGCCGGAAGCTATTGAAAAACATGAACCTCTGCTAAATGTTTTCTGTGGTGATCCCGCTCGCGCAAATCGGTTTTTCTTGAAAAGCAACTTGATTTATTATTTGTTCTCCAAATCCCTTACTTGCAGCGTGAGTAGAGTGGGTGGGAGGGCAGCGCACTCCAGTCGCCCAGCAACCCCGCCGCTCCCGCTGCCCAAGGCCCAAAGAGTAACCACCGCCGCCTCCCCCTTATTCAGCGCACTCCTTTCTCCCCCCCCCGGCCTCCTCCTTCCACCAAGCCCCAGTTCCCGCCCCACACTCCCAATCGCTTTCCGACCGGTGGCCACCTCGCCGACGATTTCGCCGCCCCATTCCCCCGCGCCCCATCCCGAAGCCACCCACTGCCCCCAAAGCCACCTTTCTCACCATTGCAGGCTCAAAACGCAGGTACTGCCGCCTGCTCCTCTCCACCAACATCGCTTTTTCGCGTGTCCCCTCCACCCCGACCACTGCCAGATGACAGCTGTCCCACCCGCTAACCGCGCCTCCCTCCTCCCACGCAAATACACCTCCCCGCCGCCCCTCTACTGCCCACGTCGCGACATTCCCTTTCGCCAACCACCATTGCCTCCACCACCCGCTCCAGCGGCCCTCGCCACCTCCGCCCCTCCTCCGCCCCTCCGCCCCACGCCCCCACTCCTCTCACACCGCACCCCCCACGCCTCTCCTCCCACCAGGACCTCCACCCCTCCTCCCACGCCAATCCACCTCCCCCGCCGCCCCTCTACTGCCCACGTCGCGACATTCCCTTTCGCCAACCCCATTGCCTCCACCACCGCTCCAGCGGCCCTCGCCACCTCCGCCCCTCCTCCGCCCCCTCCGCCCACGCCCCACTCCTCTCACACCGCACCCCCACGCCTCTCCTTCCCACAGGACCTCCACCCCTCCACCCCTCCTCCCACGCCCATCCACCTCCCGCCGCCCCCTCTACTGCCCACGTCGCGACATTCCCTTTTGCCAACCCCATTGCCTCCACCACCGCTCCAGCGGCACTCGCCACCTCCGCCCCTCCTCCGCCCCCTCCACCCCACGCCCCACTCCTCTCACACCGCACCCCCACGCCTCTCCTTCCCACAGGACCTCCACCCCCTCCACCCCTCCTCCCACGCCAATCCACCTCCCCGCCGCCCCTCTACTGCCCACGTCGCGACATTCCGTTTCGCCAACCCCATTGCCTCCACCACCGCTCCAGCGGCCCTCGCCACCTCCGCCCCTCCTCCGCCCCTCCACCCCACGCCCCACTCCTCTCACACCGCACCCCCACGCCTCTCCTTCCCACAGGACCTCCACCCCTCCACCCCTCCTCCCACGCCAATCCACCTCCCCGCCGCCCCTCTACTGCCCACGTCGCGACATTCCCTTTTGCCAACCCCATTGCCTCCACCACCGCTTCCAGCGGCACTCGCCACCTCCGCCCCTCCTCCGCCCCTCCGACCCACGCCCCACTCCCCTCACACCGCACTTCCCACGCCCCTCCTCCCCACAGGACCTCCACCCCTCCTCCCACGCCAATCCACCTCCCCGCCGCCCCTCTACTGCCCACGTCGCGACATTCCCTTTTGCCAACCCCATTGCCTCCACCACCGCTCCAGCGGCCCTCGCCACCTTCGCCCCTCCTCCGCCCCTCCGACCCACGCCCCACTCCCCTCACACCGCACCCCCCCACGCCCCTCCTTCCCACAGGACCTCCACCCCTCCTCCCACGCCAATCCACCTCCCCGCCGCCCCTCTACTGCCCACGTCGCGACATTCCCTTTTGCCAACCCCATTGCCTCCACCACCGCTCCAGCGGCCCTCGCCACCTTCGCCCCTCCTCTGCCCCTCCGCCCCACGCCCCACTCCTCTCACACCGCAGCCACGCACCCCCCACGCCTCTCCTCCCCACAGGACCTCCACGCCACCCGCCTCATTCGGCCGCTTTCACATTTACGGGCGCTCGCTGGCGCATACGTCGTCCCTCCGCCCACGCGGCCGTTGGCGCGCTTAGCCAATTCCGCGCTGATGGCGCTGCGGCCGCCGCCCGAACCACACGGACAGCGGGGGCGATTCCCCTTCAGTCTGGTCGCCCGCTTTCCCTCCGACAGCGGAGATGGCTAGAGATTCTAGTCTTTCCGTTTTTTTTCGCTGTTGAAACTCTTGGTAGTGTCATGTATCTGTATGGATTTGAGGTGCTCCCTCCGCTTGCTGAGACAGGCTCGGCTTCGAGAGGTAGCTGCAAATTACCCTTCTGCATCGAATAACGCGGCTTGCGAGGCGTTGCACTTGGTGTGCTCTTGATGGACCGTAGAAGCTCTATTCGCGCGCGGAGGGCATAGTTACGTGGGTGCAGGGGTATGAAGGGGACCCGTGGTGGCACTCAGGGCTTGCGAGATGTGGCCCCAGTGAACGAACTATGCGCAACCTGGCGGTACCCGCCCGATGTAACCGATGGAGGGAGAGAAGCAATAGCCAGATTTACGTGTGGAAACACCAATGTTCTTTGGCCATCCGCATAGGCCGAGGGATATTGGATAAGATACGGAAGGCGATGCATCTTTGAAGTGGCCCTCTTGCTTCGTCGCAAGAACAGAGTTTCAGCGTTTGTGCCCGACCGCCTGCCGCTATTGCAATCTCCTCTAAAAAGGCCGATGGCCCCTTTCGTGAATCTCCAAAGCTAAAAGCGTCCAACACAAACCGCCACTTCACCTGAGGTTCACTTTGATAATTCTTCTTCCACACGCTCGTCACGGGATATAAAAATGCTTATTTCATTTGCGCTGCTCCATATAAAATCAATTTTCAATTAAATAATCAATGAGTTCTCAACTCGTTTGCAGCGTCTCCTCGAATATCACATGTGAATAACAGTAAAATACAAAGGAAACAAAACAATGAAATATGACTTCAAATGTACTTTTGTTGCTGAACACTGTTTATCATTAGAAACAAATTTTAAAAGGATTAGCCGTTCACTAAGTATTGGTTTATTTCATTTGTCTATTCGAAGATTTTTAACACATGTTGAACCGGGACGAAAAGGACCGTGTACATTGTGAACCAAATGAAAACGGGCTTTCGGTTATCCCCGGTAGGTCCTTCCCATCGCCAGGGCAGCCAACTTGTCAGGGAAGTTTTAATTGGAAGCGAAACCAGCGGAGGTGCACGCGAGCGCTTTGACATAACCGAGGCTTTCAGGGGGCGGGGGGGGGACTGCCTGCGCGCGGCGCCGCCAGATGGCAGAGCGAGCGCTCCGCTCCTCGCGCACAGGTGCGAAGCGTTCGCCTTCTCAGCCACTAGACGCTGCCTCAATAAACGCTACACACATCAGGACTAGGAAGGGCATTAGGACATACTACAATGATACGTGACGCTATGACTTATTATGACATTGTATACCCTGGCATGATGGATTTTAATGTCATAGTAAATCTATTTTTTGTATTTTAACTATGATACCACTTTTTTAGGGAAAATGTCTTAGTTTTTCATGTGTTATGTGTTATTCGGTTTTTATGGAACATATCCAACATGGATGGTGCAACAGTGAAAATGTGTGATCCACAGCCCTGATAAGGGAACAATCATTTCTAGTATTTGCTTCTAAGAAAGCAATAAAATAACTCATTATAAATTTCACATATTACCGACTATCATTCCAATACATTTCATCGCAGAGCCGTTAGTATAATTATATTTTATTCGTCGAAAATTTCTTTTACGTTATCCTTAAACGACGTTGTCCGTTAAATAGTAATGCAAAAGGTTGTATAACAAACTTTAATAGAATATGATAATGAATTTTATGGGAAAATTACCCCTTGTCTAGAGCGGATTGGCAATTTTTACATTTGGACACTTTTCCGACAGAGAATGCATTTCCATGAAAATGTTCCTATGTACTTACGATCAAACTACTCGTGAAATCGGCGACCGATCAAGCGTTGTGAATCATCCACTCGATTACCATTTCCTGTCGATGACCACACTTCTCTCCATCACAACCCCCCATTTCCCCATGCGACCGCTACAGCGCACGTGTCAGCAACGAAAACTGTTAACACAACCAGCCGCGCCGCCCATCTCCTCGCCAACAATTGATCAGCCCCAAGTGAACAAATCGCCGCCATCGAAGCGACTGCGAGATGAAATTCCCCGTCGGGCGCTGTTGCGAGCGCCATCCATCGGCCGGGGCGCCAACTAATCATCCTGCGAGCGGCGCATCGGCTGCACTTCCGGTGGCGCCATCGACATCCGGGACGCGGCCGCGTCACCCGCTGCGCCCGCCAGGGGGCAGCACTTGCGACAAACAACCGCCCCTCCCCTTCTTCAGGGCACGCGAGCACGAAACTAAGGACGAAGTTAAGAAAAATAAGAATAACGGATCCGCTTAACTTCTTCCTCGGGATTGAGTTTCCTCGCGTTCAACTTGCGCCCTCACGCAGCTCGCTTGTTTCTTCGGACTGTGGATTTCCTCTTTCTCCAAGATCTGGGTTTTTAACAACATTCTGCTTGGAAATACGCAGCGATCCGTCTCTGTTATCTTGATCGTTGCTTCCATATTTTTACTGGTGATGCAAATTACAAGGCGGAAGTTTGACGATATTGCATAAAAGTTGTTAATGCGAGAGGGAAGAATCAGAACGAAAGTACGAATGGAGTACTGACGAATGAGGACATTCGGATTACAGACAATAGCTAAGTATTCTACTTCTTCAGTAGGTTTACAATCGTTGCAAATGAGCACCCATATGGAAGTTGAGTACTAAGTGCACGCAAACAAAATAAAATTTGAAATTCTTTGATATCTATTCAAAGAAAACCACTCGCTGCGACAACTGCGTTGTAGAAAAGAAAGTTCGTGTTGTAGAAATGTGTGCTGTTGCCAATAATGAACATAAGGAAAATAATGACACAAATAATGTTTTGAACATCCTAAATAATGAAATGTGTGTGATGAAACTGACTGAAGCCGTTTGTCCAGTCAAGTATTAGTCATTTTGAAATGTTCACACTTAGTCCGTAAGAATACCCTCTTGAATTAATTACTCATGACCAGATAATTTAAATATACATTCTGACTTTGTTACGTTAATCTTGTTTTTACATTTTTTTCTGGGACATGCACATTATAAGGTCAAAATGTAATATTGCGTTTCAAAAATGCCATGGTACAGATGTAATCATACACAAAATATTATTTTGAAATACTCTTAATGAAATGCAACTTCATATTCTGAATCCTTGGCCTCTCTTCCCACTTGATGCCAATCCAGATAGATGATGGACAAAAGACACAAGAAGTGTGAGCGCCCTCCCCCCAAAAAGCTAACTTTTTGGATGTAATTCATTTAAACAAATGTTACTCAAAACAATTACCACGTATTGGTCGCATCAAAAACAAAAAGTATACCAATAATGAATATACATATATTTCAATATCTAGGTAAGTTTTAAAAATTATTCTTTCAAAAATACTTATGAGAGATATACTAACGCAAACTGGCTTCCCGTTTTCTGAAATGCTTCCTACTTCCACTAGGAGAGATTTAGCGACAACTTTAATGATGATCAATATCTCGGAAAGTTGTATTAATTTTAAAAATCCTAAAACATTTCCATTTAAATTTTGTAACTTCCTTAAAAGTTTCAAATTTATTAAGCTTCTCGTCGATGTATGCTTTTTTCGTATGTGTCTAAGCATGTACTTTCAACCATGAAACATCCAATTAATGCAGATTAAAACGTTTACAGGAGTTAATATGGAGAATGTAAAATCTGTGTATTAATACAGACCTAAAACCACGAAAATAATAGAAGAATTAAAATAATCTCACAAATTTTAGCATCATTTCGTTGATAAGAAAGCATGTCTTACCCTGTTGTTTTTGTATCCATTCCATGGTATCGTTCCACGAGTGTGCATTTTATGCCGGTTGTGCCATTTTCATCCAGGGTGGAATCTCTCTCCTGCTGGTTGTCACGTGATGCGGTGTTTGAAAACTGTGTGTGGGGGGGGGGAAGGAAACATCTGCAATCGCAAGGGAGAACAGCTGAGCGACTGCTCGCCTGTGGGAATCCGGCGGGAAGCTTCTGCTCGAAATACAAGTTGAGAAAAAACGAGCCTTTAAGAAAGATCTGCACAGCCGTAGATTCTTAAGAAATCCTCCCTGGGAGAAGAATTGGAAAAAAGACAGCGGGATGTCAAAATGTATTCGAAACATATAAAGCGGAGTTTTTGTTCTTAAATATTATTTTGTCTAACGCGCCTTTAAAGTTATTGTCTGCGATGATATGTATGTGAAATTTTATGTTCCTTTGTTTTCTTCACTTTAGTCGGCACACATCCTGATCATCCTGATTCTTCCTTATCTTCAAATATTTCGGGTCCTCAGGTGTTTGTCCTAATTTTTAGCAACAGTAGCGGGTGCCTCTCCTGCCTGTTCCCGTCCACGTTTTGAGCCCTGCCTCGTCCTACCTGTCCGAGAGAGGTTATTCTCTGCTGCAGTGCGGAGGCCGAGAGGTAGTGCGTGTTTGTTGGGAGACCCCACCATACCCCCACCATACCTCCTCCTTATTCAGGCAAATGCCCATGACCCAGGCGGGATTTGAACCCGCCAGCCTTCAAACGAAGGACGTAAAGATGCAATCTTCTAAAAGATTTCGGCTAGGAGTCTCTCCCATTTATGCTGCCTCTCATTTTCCCATTGATACCATCGTGCACATAACCTATTACAACATCTTCATATACGTCTTTGGTAAATTGCAGAGCCTATGGAACTGTGGTCCTTACCGTCATTTGCAATGCAACCAAAGTGTTCCGAACAACGCGATTTACGAAAATGAACCGGGAGTTTTGATTGAACTTTCCCTGACAACCCTCTCTAGGAAGAAAACTATTTGTAGTTCGGGTACAAACTCGAAAGAAGCTACGTACAAAGTATGAGCCACAAGATTCTCATGCAATTTAGTGTTAATTACGAAACATCTACGATTCTTCAAACAGAAAAAGATGTAACCTGTGGGGGAGAAGAAAAAACGAAGCACATTTTCTTGAGTTCCAAGAATTCCTTCATCTTTCCTACACTTAGTTGAATAATGAAAAAAAGGGCCAAACAGTGTGGTTGTCAATATTAAAACAAGAAATTTTCTCTCCCGACCGTTGGGTTCGTAACAGAAAACGAAAGGATGTTCTTTCACATTTCAGTTGTCGTCTTTGCGTTCCATCGTGTTTAAACATGTTTCTGAAATATAACATATTTTTGGAGTTTTATAAGCTCGAAGGCGGGGATCTGATCAAAAGTTCTATTTCTATTCTTATGAAAAACGCTTCCGTGTCTCCATATTTCAATCTCTGATGTCTCCAGAGACTTTTATTTCGTAAACTTGCAGCGACTGCGAGTGGCGGAAGTGCCCTCCTCGTCCACTTCCGGTTCGTAGGAGTTGGAGACGCCCTAACTATCTTTTATTGCTCCGGGGAAATGCTCTCAGAGTTGCCAAGTGAAGTGGACATGGCAACGCCGCCGGCTCTCTGAGCCTCGTGTGGTGTCTTCTGCCCCGTCGGTTGGCCCCGCATGTGACCGTTCAGGGGCATAGGCCCACCGCCAACTACCGCGAAAATCCCAACAGGGATGGCACTCATGAAGTTGTCCAGAAAGAGCATTGTGTGTGACCAGAAAGGGCGGTGAGTCGAGGGGTATGTCTCCCGACGCAGCAAGGGTTAAATGCAAGTAATCAGTCATAGTCAACTGTTGAGTAATAAGTAATAAATAAAAAAAATAAAATAAAATGAAACTGTCAAACAATCAAATGCGCGCAGAAGGGGACTGTGCGTGTCGGGAAGTGCGGAGGCGATGGAGCGGACGATCTTCTGTGGCGCTGTTCGATTTCAGGTGCGGAGGAGGCCAAAGGCTGGAATGAGAACGCGTGACGCCCGCACCAGGGAAGAAAAAATAGTTTAGAGAAAGTCTGATCTCGACTTGTGATGGCAGGTTTTTGGAGAGACCATTTGGGGGAATGCCAGAATTGGAACGGTCAGAACGCGGTGGGATGTAGGTGTTGTAATGGCTTAAAGGCCTTCAGCCTAGACACGTATAATCAAGTTATTTAATTTGTATGTGCACTTATTAATTAAAAAAATCACACTTTTAGGATAAATGATGTTGCAGTTGACAAGCATGGAGACGAAATCATGAAGCAACTCTTGCGGGCCGCGTCTCCTCAGCGGTGGGGCGTTGGTCCGGGCAGCAGGCGCCGCTCCCGCCCCGCGCGGCCGTCGGGCGCAACACAGCGTTTAGAGGCGGCGGCGCTCGTTAGAGGCTGCGGATTTGCATCTCGTTTGCATCGCTCTGCTCTCCCCTCCCCCGCGGCGCAGCACTATCTGTCGCCTCGCAGGAGATTCATTCGCCGAGCGCTCGCCGATGGCGCCACCGTCGCCTGAGCCGCGCGGAGGAGCAGGCGGTGGGGCCAGTGCCTTCTGGGCTCAAGGGGGGGGAGCTTGCGATGCAATAATAAATAAATGTCTTCACTGGGGGCGAGGCTCTGGCCATTGAGCCTGCTCTTCCGCCTATTTTGGGTACATTGGTTTCTTGGGTACAACAAATATATGTGACGGAATTTATGGTGTGAATCAGAATGTAGCATTGAACAGGTAAATATTCGCTCAGAAAGTGGTAATGTCTGATATTTTTGTGGTGTATTGATGTAACAGTACAAAACATAGGGCACTCGTACAAGAAATCTTCACAATACACTGGTGAAGAGAAATGAGGCTTACTGGAAGTTAGGCATAGGATTGCACTAAATATTTTGCAATCTTATGGAACGCCCAAAACTAAAACAGGACCTATCATTCCAACATCTTACAGAGAGGCAAGTGAAATCATATTTGATAATAGGGGACACATTCGAGAAACACAGTGCAAAGGAACTCGCTGCGTCCACTGCACGTCAACATCAATGAACACGTGTGGTAAATGCGAAGATACTCTGTACAGCAAGTGTTTCAGAGGCTTCCATTTCTTGGCTACAAAGAAGTAAATCTAAGGGAAGTTGTTATTGATAAAATAGTTACTCCACAAAAAGTATTGATCATTCACATTTGTTCATTTATTGGTTTACATTAACTTTCAACGTAGAAACAAAAAAGAAATTGTCGTAATTCTGGGAAACATATATTAAAATATTCCAATAATTGATAAATTGTTTTCATTTATTTTTAATCCTACAGTTCATTGGTTTTCTTCCATTGTTCTCATTATGAAATATTTATTATGAAATAAACAAGTTACATGCTTCACTAGGACACTGGTTGTTAATTTCATGAAAGTACTCCCTAGTACCCAGGGTTGCCTTTTTCGCAACATCTCACATCTAGATGGGTAACAATCCAGCCCCCCAAAAAACAATTTTTCATTATAGCAATATGAAATTTCAATTATCAATTTCAAATATAGCAATGTGTAGCAAATAGGGAAAAATTCTAAAATTAAATAGGTTAATATAAAGAACCATGCATTTCGAAGAAAAGCTAAATGCAGCAAAATTAGTAATAAATAAAAGTACTCACATGGAAATGTATCATCTTTAACGTTATAATCTTAAAACTGGAATTACTGTCTTTCAAAAGCACTTCTGGCGTATTGAAATGAGAAAGCCAATAGAGAAAATCGAAATACCTGGAGAATTTTTTACATTCACGACTATAAAACACAATTATATTTTGATGACCCTAGAATTCAAGTTTTTACCTTTCTTTTCACGGATTACATTTTACGAGTAAATGAAACAAGTTGAATGAACTTCTGATGGTCGTACGAAGTTTAGTCTTCTCTGTCTCAGGTTGCTTCTGTCTACGTAGACAAGAGCTTCTCATGAGCATGTCTCTGTTTTGCGTCATGCGTTGAAAACTGTCGACGGTCTGAGCAGCAACACTCCGTCATAGTTAACTACTAAATGCCAAGTTTCTTGCTTTGTTCTTCTTTGTCGTCAGTTTTCCGGTTTTAACGAGTTCGTTCTACCTACAGAGCCCGCTACATACCACGAGGGAAAAAGAAAGTATTAATGTTGAATTTGCAGTAATAAATTAGGCAGAATTCTGTTGGAACTTTGATGAGAAAGTTATTCAGCCCACAGCCAAAACTCTGGAAACTTTCCTCGTGCACGCAATGCTATCTTGAAATTATAATACCTTTGTTCTCTGTTTATCAGCGTACATATGAGCATATGAAATATTTTGAACTTTTAGCACATAGTTCGTAATGTAAATAACTTGTCGATTTTTCTTTCCAACGAAATTGTACGCCGGATAGAATGCGTATGTATTGTCATTATTCTCCAAGCAAATAATTGCAGACTGGTAGATCGTTGGTTCGAGTACCAGTGGCATTGAAATTTTTCTCCAGAGAACTTCGCACTCTCCCGCAGCAAGGATATGGGTTAAAAGGTGAGATTTGTTTTGTTGTGTACTTTCCTATAAAACTTTTGAATTTTCGAAAAATTAAAGATATGTTTTCGGTTCTCTTGGGTATCGTTTAGGTAAATTTTTCAAGAGAAAGTTGACAGTTGCATTTATTATGAGAAAGCATATGCTGTTATAGTTACACTAGTTGATGTCGCACATCACGAAGAAACGCATACTTTTCAGTACAGTTCATACACTGAAACGTCGTCACACTATTCTTAAACCTCGTTATTCGATGTTTGCTATGTATTGTATTCGAAAGTTGTTTTTATTATTGGTTCTTCGTGAATTTCTTTCAATCGATTTCGGAACGATTGCATTGCAACTTTGTATTTAGTATAGCATTTATTTTTACCTTTAGTAAATAAATTATTTAAGTATCCTCGACTTTAATTTATATTATCAGGAGAATAGTCCAGGATTAATTTATAGACAATCAGTATGATTTTAGTTTGGCAATAAATTTTATATGAAACCAAATTGACTGTCCATAAATTAATCCTGTACCATTTTCCTGATAATATACTTTATTAAATAAAGTACATAATATATTGTTTTTGTATTATATAATTTTTCAGTGATCAAATTACCGCTAATTGAAGAGTTTGTGCATAATACCATGTTGTCACTGTGTAATTGTGTAACTGTAACATAACTCACTCGTAATTGTTTCGTATATAGTTTTGTTAGTTATAGTATGTCCCACTTTTAAGCCCATGAGTGATTAGTGATAGTGAAAGGGTGAAAGGTACTCAGCTTCATCTTCCTCGAGTGAACTCCAGTTTCCTCCCACACTCCATCTCCCATCTGCCTCATGTCTCGTTCTCTCTGTCTCCTATCACCTTACATTCGCTCTTTCTGTCTTTTGTCACGTCCCTTCGTCCCCACCTCCTTCTTCTCTGCGCCACTTATACCACCATTAGCGCTTCTGCATTTGCCTCTGTTATACTTTCTCCTCGTCCTTCTTCAAACTTTTCTCTTGTCTCTCTTCTCCCGCACTGGATGTGATTCTGCTCTCGTTTACTCTGCCGTCTCAGTTCCCAACTTCTCGCCACCCCATTCCGTCTCTGGCCCCTCACACTCTCTCCCACCCACGCTATCTTCCCCTCTTTGGTGTGTAACCCATCGCCAAATCTTACCTCTCATACTATCATTTTCTCTTTATGTTCTCTTTCACACCTTCCTCTCTTCTCGTTCTTAGCCTCCTTGTCCTGCGCCACACACTCCCCCTGCTAACTTTACTCTCCCTTGTTCAACGTCATTATTCTCTCTCCTCCCTACCTTCCCTCTCTCCTTTATGTCCTCGTTCCCTGCTTCAGCTCCTCCCCTCCCTCCTCGCCCGCTTCGTTGCCTTAAAAGGCCGTGCAATGTTGAGCGCTAGTGGCGGTGTGGCGGGGTGGGGGGCGTCCCACGCGGGCCCCGTCTGTAATTACCTGCGCCGTTTCATTATTGAGGCGATATGAAACTGTTAACGGCAGCGGCCGCCTTTTAATTAGAAGCGACTACGTAGCGCACCTAGGGTAGAGGAGGGGGGGATAGAGGGAGGGGAGGCAGGTGCAGATTGCAGAAGGTCGTGAGGCGCGGAGTTGCGATCGAGTTGTTTCGCAGCGGAGTTGAGGCGGAGTGCGGGAGTGTTCGGAGATGATTGATGTATGAATGTGTGCATGAGGCTGTGTTTCCGTGAAAGCCTTTTGGTTCCAACCGCCGAACGCCCTCACTTTCGCCTAACAGAATGGATATTACACGTTCTTGTGGGCTTTCATTGTCTCCTTCAATCATTCTTCTTCTTCTTCTTCTTCTTATTATTATTATTATTAATATTATTATTATTAAAATAATAAACCTTGTGATTCCTGCCTACTTTTCTTTCTTTCCATTTCTGTTACGCAAACAGAATCTATTTTCCACTGGTTCCTGTTCCTTTAATATTTGGAATCATTTGATTTCAAATTTCCTTATTTTACAATATTTATAATTTGTGAAGAAATAACATTTCGCGAACATTTTTAAGAGCTTTTTTAAAGTACTAATTAGCTTTTTCCTAGTTAGTTATACCGCAATCATTGACATCAACGTCAAATATTAGGACTGAAGCACTAGCCGAAAGCACTTTTACTATGAGTATGTCTGTTACAATACACCCGACGGTATTAAGCCAGTGATTGCTTAATACACCGATGTGTGTTTAACAAATCAATTGATGCACACCATTCCAAAGAGTGCACAACGAATTAATGAAAGCGCAACAAATCAGTGAATGCCAATAATTCGCTACAGTGTGTGAACGAGCGGTCTATTTCCCAGAAAGTGCTGACGTTGAGAACGTAAGGTCAGAAGCAGCAACCATCAGAAAATTTCACAAAAATCTAATCTAAACTTAGAAAACTGTCCTCTACATTTAGCAAGAATGGAAAATGTTTTGGACTTGTTCGTATCAAAACATCCTTAATGATTTTGGGGACTTTCAGGCCCCAAACATTGAAATTCTAATATTGTAGAAATTTAGTTACTTTTTACTGCAGTCCAAATAAAATGCAATAACTGTGCGTTCGTACTTCCAGCTTTGCTGTACTAGACCACACCAAAGCAGTGTTGCCATTTTGCCCAGAAAGGGATATCATGTCAGGATTTCCGTTTCCATCGTACAATTATCATACGTGAATAATACTCGGTAAATGTTATTGAAATGAATTGCGTTTGATATATACTATCGATTTTTTTTGTTACATGAACCATTACTCTGCTAAATTTATTTGTCTTTCTCACTGGATACTTTCATTCGATTATTTCTTTCTTCTTAATCTATCTCGAAAAATAAAATTGTAATATGTAGGAAGATGTGCCAATTGTATTGCGAACATTTGCATGTGAAAACCAAATTTTAAAGACTAGTTGCTCAATTCCAAACAACGTTGTTTTCTTGTTTTTAGTACCAGTAACTTCTTTTTCAATTATAAAAATATAAGGAGAACAGTCTAGTAAAAGCAGGACTGATGAACTTCTAGCAAATCGCCCAACTTCCTGTACTGCTTTAATTTCATCGCAACAAATATAATAGCGCATCGTTCTCTGAAAAGGCAAATAACGTGAGGAAGTCAGAGCACCCATTTCCCCTTCAGATGCGCCTTGGAAGAACTAATTCCCCGCAAGAATAAAACATCTCTCCGCTGTTTGTATTACTCATCCGGAGCCCCGGTGGCGCCAAGACGAGCGGTTCATTCGCGGCCATAACGCACCGAATGCAAATGCGGCAACAGCTGCAGAAAATAAAGCCGCGTTGCGCCCCCTCTCTTTTGTTTTCCCCCGCACTGGCGCCAAACAATAAAGCAGTTTTACCGCCGCACCGCCAGGGGCGCTGCCGCCGCTGCCGCTGTGGTCGCAGCGCGTCACGCGGTCAACCACCCACACAGGCAGGTGCGTCACAGAGGCACATCACATGCGACCCTTTAGGATGTTTAGTGCTCTTTGATTAGTAAGTTATTACCCCAAACGTTTTGGCTGTTGCCATTTACTAAATAAGTGCAGTTGTGATAGCTTCAGGGTGATGGTGGCGCAATCCATTTTTTGAAAAATAACGTACTGAATATTCCCATTCGTTTGACTTGTTTGTGCCAGGTTCGCTGTCAATACGATCACCCGCCCACTTGCCTCGCACTCACATGCCTGTATGCCCAAACCATGCAACTTCTCTCATTCTGACACATAACCATGGGATCTCCATTCGTACTTCTCATAACCCTCCCTGTTCCCTCCCTCATATTCGCATTTCCACCTTCTTCACTTCATTTCTAATTTATTATTTTTCCTAATTTATCATTGTCTTCTACCTTGATCACCTGGAGCCTGTATGTCCTTTCCCTATCCGTGTTCTCCTACGCTCCCCTGACTCTCGCCTCTGCCACCTCTTCGCCTCTCCACCTCCTCCTTTGCGCTCGCTCGTTTCTCCCTCTGTCTCCCAAACCAAGGCTTATAAAACTGCTTAACAAGTGTTTGCGAATGAGGATGTGGCTAATTGCTCCACCTCGCGCAGTTCCGCTCCTACCTTAGCGACCGCTGCGGCGAGGTGGGAGTCCGCCGCCTAATGAACCGCCGGCGATATTTCTTGACTATTGTAATCCCATGTAAGCAATCCGAGTGCGTTTATCCGGAGGGCGGTCGCCGGAGGGTGTAGGGGAAGGGGCGTTATGTGATGGATCCGGGGAGCTTATTCCGCCGCCCCGCTGTGCGTTGGCTGGCGGCGCAAGGACCTCCTGCGAGAGGGCCGCTGAAGGGCAGAAGACGCTCTCCTTGCAGCGCCAGCGTCCGAGGGGTGGAGGCCTCCCAGTGCGTTTATCCGGAGGGCGGTCGCCGGAGGGTGTGGGGGGGAGGGGCGTTATGTGAGGATTCCGTGGAGCTTGCTGTGCGTTGGCTGGCGGCGCAAGGACCTCCTGCGAGAGGGCCGCTGAAGGGGCAGAAGACGCTCTCCTTGCAGCGCCTGCGTCCGAGGGGTGGGGCCTCCCAGTGCGTTTATCCGGAGGGCGGTCGCCGGAGGGTGTGGGGGGAGGGGCGTTATGTGAGGATTCCGTGGAGCTTGCTGTGCGTGGCTGGCGGCGCAAGGACCTCCTGCGAGAGGGCCGCTGAAGGGGCAGAAGACGCTCTCCTTGCAGCGCCTGCGTCCGAGGGGTGGGGGCCTCCCAGTGCGTTTATCCGGAGGGCGGTCGCCGGAGTGTGGTGGGGGAG